>JANDJZ010000070.1:0-132121 GCA_027943245.1 Acanthamoeba sp. SK_2022b | reverse complement strand
TCTTCGACAAAGGATCGGTCTGACGCCTTCGCTCGAGAAAGGGGAGATGGCGTGAGCATGGAATGGATCGAGATTGCTCGGTCAAGGTAGGGTAGACGTACAGATCATCGATTCTGTTCTGCGCCTCGGCGTAGGTGAAGGCGGCCTTGGAACGAATGACAGACTTGGTGAAGAAGGTGTTGACGATCTCTGCATCCGTGGTCATTTCCTGCAACCGGGGCAAAGAACGCGCTGTAAGGCCACCTGCGCGGGCCAAGAGTGAATGGGATAGGCTTACCCAGATGACGGAGAAGGCGAGTCGCTCGACGTAAGGCTTCAACGAGCACAGGTCTGCGACCACGAGGCGATAATGAGACCCGAACGTGAAACGGCGCAAGGAGGGGAGGAAGGCTCACTTGTTCCCAGCAACGGGGGCAGCATGTCGATTCTCCTATCGCAGAGATAGACGGTCGTGCTCCTGGCCGCGGCTTCATCGTCGATCGCGGTGTTGGGCTTGACAAAGTGAGAGACGTCGGCGATGTGAACGCCCACCTAGAGCCGGGCGAGGTGATGGCGTTAAGTACGAGTGGAATGTAGGCTGTATATGCGAGGCACACAGGCGTACCTGGTAGTTGCCGTTAGGCATCACCTGGACGTGGAGGGCATCGTCAATATCCGTGCAGCCTAACGCGGATACAGTCGCACAGAGAGAGACCACGAGTCAGCCGCTGGTTATTCGGTTTGGAGGGCCGGAGGATGTACCGGGCGGATCGATCGAGCAGATATTGAGCTCCCTCAGGTCGAGCCTCTTCTTGAGCTCCTCGTCGGTGAGCTTCCAATCGGCGTCGGGCAGGCACGCAAGCACGTTTTGCGAGAAGGGGTGGAAGGGGACGTCGTATTGAATCAACTGCCAGACGCAAGCAAACCACTCCGACGTGAGAAGGAGCCCGTGTGGCAGAGTGTGGATGCTCGCGAGCGAGAAGAGAGAGCGGCTTACCAATGCGTCCGTTTCGGTGGCCTTGTCGCCCACCTTACCGATTTCCCTGACATAGTGGCCAGACGGGTAGACGGAAAAGGCATCCCACTTGTCGATCACCACAACGATGCGCTTGTCGCGCAGTTGGTCGATCTGACGCGTCTTGATTCTATCGTAGCGGAGGAGCGAGAAGGGGATCAGGCGGCTGCCGTGGACCTGAGCGGTGAACGTGCGCGGAGGCGGTACCTGATCTTGGGGATCGCTCTGTCGGCAGCGATGAAGAGCATGTACTGGCCGCGCGGCGCGCTCTCGATCGAGCCGCAGTAGGGCTTCCAGCTTCGCTTGATGACGCCGACCACGCGGCCTGAGGGCCTGGGCTCTTCGCCCTGGTCCTGGAAGTTCTCAGGCGCGGAGGCATCAGCGGACGAGGCGTCGTTCGTCCTCGCGCTGGACTTGGAGTCTGTAACGCCATGGCACGCACAAACACGGAGGAGCGAGGGTGAGCGGGGCTCGGGCAAACAGCCATACTGCGAAGAGGCCCGGGCGCACCGGTGGCAGACTTGGCGGTGGTCGACTGAACGATGAGCTTCGAGGGCACCCTCCACTCCTCCTTGGGCAGGACCTCGATCACAACCGTGTCGCCGCTGATCGCTCGGTTCGTGTGTTCTCTTCCCTGCGCGCCCAAGAAAGAACCGGGCAGAACGAGTGTTTGAGCAGGCGGGCACGCACTAGTCATCTCGGAGATGGTTCGTAGGCTCACCTGAATGAGAATGTCTTCATCGTATCCCTCGGCGCTGACGTAACCCTCCATCAAGTTGCTTCGGTTGACGTAGAACACGCCCTGGTGGTAGCGGCCGTGCTTCAGTCCCTCGGCCAGCTCGGCGTCGGATTTGTACTGCGGTGTTGAATAAGCAAAGGCGCGGGTGTGAGAGGGGGGGGAGACCAGAGACGCCTCGCTTCGATGAGAAACGGATAGAGAGGAGGGTTCGTACGTCGGGATAGAAGCGCTTGCGCTTCTTCTTGTCATCGTGCTCTTCGTCTTCATCGGGGGTGACAAGAATGTCGACCAGCTCCGGATACTTGTCCGAGAGATTCTTGACATAGGCATGGACTGGGGAGAGGAGGAAAGCAGAGAAGGTGAGAAAAGCAAAAGAACGGAGCTCTACACTCCATCACGCGGGCTGGGGATGGGGCGTGCGTACTGGTGTGGCATTCGATGCCATCGGCGCGTGCCTTTCCCAGGCACTCGGCGTCGTTGGTGAGCAGCACCGTGGGGATGGTGCCGAGGAGGTGCGAGGTGTACCACTTGGTGGCGACACGAATGGCTGAGGAGGATGGGACAGAGTGGCGCTCGTAAGCGACAGACGGTGCAAAAGTAGAGAGCGGGAAAGGTGGAGGTACATCTGTCATTGCGATCGTTTTGTGATTCACCAGCCTGCCTCTCGATGAAGGTTTCTCTGTCCAGGCAAAAGATCCCAAGCCGCTTTAAGCCAAATCGCGTGAACTGCCCACAAAGGGGAGGGCATACCTTCTCAATTCATTGTAGAACACGAAGAAATGCCTGTCTGGATCGGCGATAATCGCACGGATGCGTTCGTGCACGGATCGGCTCCGGTGACGAACTTCCTCGAGCACAGTTTGCGGAATGATCACGTTCTTAAGGGCAGGGTTATCAAGGAGATCGATCTGCTGCAGAATCACATTCGTGTCGAGAATGAGGTAGTGTCCGGACTCCGGCTGCGTCAACTTGAAGTCCTGTTGTCCACATTTCTTGCATAGCATCGAACCGCAATAAATGTCATCTCGAAGATAGTGCTCCCGCACGATCTTGAGGACGTGCCCCTTCCGCGTCTTGCGGATGAAGCTCCTCTGCCGCAACATTTCCTCTACAAGATGGATATATCAATTGATATTGGCAACTCCAGCCTGCGGAGGAAATTGTTTTTGTTTCTTTGTCTTTTCCAGGCCAAAAGAATGCGGAACATGCCACCGCGTTCCCGCCAAAACAAAGTTCGATCTCAGGCAAGAAGAATCCACGCCAACAGATGGAGGAAGTAGACCACGCACAGGAAGCGATCGAAAAGGAAAGGCAGGAATGGGCACGGCAGATGCGGTTGCGATTTACGCCGAAAGAAATGCTTCACGAAGATGGGTCGATTGATTTTGAGTGCCCTTGCCCTGCCCTTTGACCTCCGGAGCTCGCCTGCGCCCATCTTTCCCTTTGTTCGTCCTGACTCCGCCTCGCCAGGTATTTCAAACCCAAGAACGTGAGCGCGAAGCAGCTGAAGGCGCAGGCGAAGAAGTGGGGAGACAAGGAGAAGGACCTCCTGCTGCAGGCCATACAGAAGCATGGCATCGGCTCCTGGGCACTTGTCAAAAGCGAGTTCCTCCCACAGTGGGTACGTGCTGTTGACGCAGTCTTTTATCGCGGGGTGGGACTCTTATGCCCTGAATGCAGGAAGCAACGGAGCTGCGTATCAAGACTGCGCGGTTGATGGGACGACAGAGCCTTGTACAGTACATTGATGTTAAGTGGAAGGGCACGCCGGCTGATGTGGAGCGAGAATACCAACGCAACAAGGCCATCGCCCTCAAGTACAACTGTTGGAAAGGCATGGCACCAACCTCCCACTCCGCTCATCACATTTGGCGTCTGTCTCACGAGCGCTCTGCTATCCCATGCAGGTGGCGTGCTTGTCAACGATGACGAGGGTCTGGTGGCGAAGGTGCTGGACGCAGAGCCTTTCGCTCCAAAGGGGAAGAGCAAGGTACGCGTCGGGTGTCGCCGTGGCCCTCGCCTCCTCCAGGGACCAGCCCACTCACGCGGTGGCGACCTGGCTGCTCGTGCGCACAGGGGAGCGACGCTGCCGAGGACGACAAAATGGTCGAAGACGATGGCGAGTTCGAGGGCTGATGATGTTCTTTTCGTATAAAAATGGCCACAAAATGTAGTTACCTCACCTTGAGAGAAGGACGGGGATCAAGCGCGAGCTCAGTCAGGTATGTTCACGTTTTATTGTCCTGTGGTGTGCTGGTGTTGGTGTCCCCTTGGTGTTTATGTGTACAGACTAAACATGTGTTGCATAAGCGGTGAGAGTCCCAGAGAGATTAGTTCAACAGAAAATCGACCCTCGTCCTGGGCGAAGACTCGTCCCCTTCCCTTCGTCTTCGCTCTTCTTCTTCGTTCTTTGCGGCCTCCCCCGTTCTCTCCGCCCCATTCGCTTCTTCTCCTCGTCGGAGCTCCTGCCGTCGCTGCGTGTGCGTCTGGTCTCGCTCTTGCATGTGCCCGACGCCCGGCTGGTCGTCATCGCCCTCGCCCATCTTGACTTCCTCGATCCGGGCGCTCGTCCGTCGGCCGATCCCCCCGTCGCCCTGCTCCTTGAGGAACTTGCCCATGGCGTCCCTCTTCCGCTTCGACGCCAGGAGCGACCGCTGCGGATCCGCCACCGGAGCCGTGCGTCGCATCTTGTTGCGGTACCGCTCCAGCTTCTCGGCGTAGGCCGGATCGCGTTGCTCCTTCCTCGTCGTCGCCAAGACCGTCAGCGACAGCTCCGCGCTGCCTCCCTTTGCGCTCGACGCTCCTCCGCCGCCGCCGATGCCCACGAAGCAGGTGCAGTTCGGGCCGTGCTGGCCGCCTCTCGTCGCTGGCGCCTTGGGGATCGGGATCGGGATCGGGGCCGTGGCGGCCCTGGCCGCGACGGGCTCACCGCGATGCGAGGACGAGGCCGGTGGCGCGACGACGCTGCGCGGTGAGGTCGAGGGCGAGGTCGAGTTCGAGGGCGAGGGCTGCAGGTAGGGCAGCCGTCGCGAGGCCATGGTGGCGTGGTTGGGCGGCGAGGTAGACGCCGCGATGACCATCGCCGACGGCGGGGAGGCGGAGAAGACGACGGGCGGTGAGGGCAGCATGGGCGGAGAGGCGTAGAGCAGGAAGGGAGGCGATGGCTGCACAGAAGGAGGAGAGATAGAGGAGGACGCCGAAGAGGGAGCAGAGGACATCATTGCAGGCGAAGGATGCAGGAAGATGGGCGTGGGCTGAGGTGGGTAGGAGAAGAAGGTGGGCATTGTGGGGCAGGGCACCGCCGCAGTTGTCGTGTGGGCAGCAGGTACCCCGACGGGCATTTGCATGTAGGGGAAGAAGGCAAACATGCCGCCTGATAAGATGATGTAGCTGGCTCGTTGTTTGTCGATCGATGCAAGCTTTCTCTTCCGTTACTTATCTTTAGTTCTCGTGTTCGTGCTGTCTTCTTTTCTCTCGCGCGATGGTCTTTCTGGTTAACTCGTAGCGGTAGGTCCGTTGTGGTCATTCCCTTCTCTGTCTCAGCTACGGTCTCCGAAGCTCGCCTAACTCCTCTGTGCCAAGTCGTTCATGTCGTCGCACGGCTCAAGCGGCGCGCAACGGCGGTACAGCAACAAAGAGGAACGGGGAGTGAAAATCACAGAAGCCCAGCGGCCACCCCACGCGGTGCCCATCCCCAAACCCGTTTGGCCGAACCGCCGCCTGCGCAGGCAGAGGGTCCTGTCGACTCCCGTTGTCCCTGTCCCTTCTACAGGGCAACTCATTTTTGCAGTAGATGCCGTACCCCAAGCACTGCGCGAATATTGGAGCACGAATAGCGCAGTAGGTTTGATTGTGCTAAGCGCCCAACCATACCGCGTGACAGCTAATTTTACTGCATCTGATTGGTCAAACGTCGTCGCAGTAGGAGAAGCCTCATGCCATTGGTTGTCGCAATAATCGCCACTGGGGGTGGGCAGTGAGGTACAAGAGGCAGAGCGAGTGGGGCGGTTCATTGTCAGTTACTTTCACCACAGTACACTACACATCAACACCATGGGAGACGAGGTTCAGGCTCTTGTTATCGACAACGGTTCGGGCATGTGCAAGGCTGGTTTCGCCGGCGACGATGCCCCCCGCGCTGTGTTCCCCTCCATCGTCGGTCGCCCGCGCCACACTGGCGTGATGGTCGGCATGGGCCAGAAGGACTCGTACGTCGGTGACGAGGCCCAGTCCAAGCGTGGCATCCTCACGCTCAAGTACCCCATCGAGCACGGCATCGTCACCAACTGGGACGACATGGAGAAGATCTGGCACCACACCTTCTACAACGAGCTCCGCGTGGCCCCCGAGGAGCACCCCGTCCTCCTCACCGAGGCCCCGCTCAACCCCAAGGCCAACCGCGAGAAGATGACCCAGATCATGTTCGAGACCTTCAACACCCCCGCCATGTACGTCGCCATCCAGGCCGTGCTGTCGCTCTACGCTTCCGGCCGTACCACCGGTATCGTGCTCGACTCTGGTGATGGTGTCACCCACACCGTGCCCATCTACGAGGGTTATGCTCTGCCCCACGCCATCCTCCGTCTCGATCTCGCCGGTCGCGATCTCACTGACTACCTCATGAAGATCCTCACCGAGCGTGGCTACTCGTTCACCACCACCGCCGAGCGCGAGATCGTGCGTGACATCAAGGAGAAGCTGTGCTACGTCGCCCTCGACTTCGAGCAGGAGATGCACACCGCTGCCTCGTCGTCGGCCCTCGAGAAGTCGTACGAGCTTCCCGACGGTCAGGTCATCACCATCGGTAACGAGCGTTTCCGTGCCCCCGAGGCTCTCTTCCAGCCCTCGTTCCTCGGCATGGAGTCCGCCGGTATCCACGAGACCACCTACAACTCGATCATGAAGTGCGACGTTGACATCAGGAAGGACCTCTACGGTAACGTCGTCCTTTCCGGCGGTACCACCATGTTCCCCGGCATTGCCGACCGCATGCAGAAGGAGCTCACCGCCCTGGCTCCCTCGACCATGAAGATCAAGATCATCGCTCCCCCCGAGCGCAAGTACTCCGTGTGGATCGGTGGCTCCATCCTTGCCTCGCTCTCCACCTTCCAGCAGATGTGGATCTCCAAGGAGGAGTACGACGAGTCTGGTCCCTCCATTGTCCACCGCAAGTGCTTCTAAGTGCCTTCACCCGCTGCCTGAGGTGTCCACTCCCATGGTCGGCTCTACTGCGACCCTCCCAAATAAACACACCCCTGTTTCATTACCATCTCTGGCCTTCCCTTCTTCATGCCTTGCCCACGTGCCGGTTTCTTTCTGTCTTTAAATGTGGACGGAAAGAGCGTCCCACGCAACACGCCCAGTTCTTTGCCTTAGGGCTAGCGTCCGAGTTGGCTGGCCTCCATCCACTCGTTCCTAGCTTGTCCCTCGTGGCAACGTTCAGAGAGGGCAGTTGCCCACCCCTCATGTGCGCCTGGTAGAAGCTGAAGCCAGGAGCGTCTTGATCATTGCTTGCGGTACCGCCACACCAGAATCGCCCTGGTTTGCACGCAGGAGTGTGTTACGAGCCTCCGGCGCAGCCGGCTGCGCCGGTACGACCCGCCATTCCTCTCGATTAAAATATTAAAAAAGAGAGAGCAAAATGAAAGAAAGGAAAAACGAAAAACATACACCAAATCAACAAGAATGCGACGTACCTCCCTGCGCACGCTTACCCGCCCTCTTGTCTTGCGGAGCACCACTGCATCATCTTCCGCCCTACGCATCGCTGTATGTTATCGGACATCGCGAGGCTTCGCTTCCGAGCCTCCGTCGGCCGTCAAGATGAAGCCCGATCAGCCCCATCCGGCATGGAATGACTACACCCAATTGTTGAACAATTTTATGGAAAAGCTCGTGCACAAGGAGCGCCTCGGCTTCAAGTGGTGGGTGCGACCCAACCCTTCCGCGCAGGAATCGTCCAGCGACTACCACCTCTGGTTTGATGAGGAGAAGGTGCGCCATACCTCTGCGGCCACCACAATTTCTGGATCCTTGCGAACGTTTGAGCTCATTAACGAATGGCTCTCTTAATCAGTTTCCGGAGGGCAAGACGGTGGTGGCGATGGCCAGCTACGCTCCGGACAGGGTACCGCGTGAAGAGGACTTGCATGCAAAGAGGAAGTGAGACTGACATCATGTTCTGTTTTGGTGGTGGCGCCGCGCAGTTGGAGCGCACTCTGACCATCAACTGGAAGACGTGGGAGATGACCATCGACCAAAAGGACCTCTTTGACAACACTCTGTCTACTTCAAGAACCATACACATTCCTCCCGACTGGTACTAAGCACCATTCGCTCATGTCCTTGGCTTCTTCTTCGCACGGAGGCTGATCCGAGGCTTCGATCTCGTGGTGAGTGCAGGCTGTTGGCGATGAAGAAGGTACGCTGGCCGCTGCCTGACGTGGCCAAGAAGAACGCGCAGGAGTCGGTTCCGGCAACGCTGCCCACCATCGATGGCAAGGACCTCTACCAGGTCGCCAAGAAGAAGTTCAAGGACGAAGAGGAGCTAGCCTACCTCAAGGAGAAGCTCATGGCCTCTTACGTCTAGGAGAGATAAAGAGAAAGAGTAAGCCGGCCAAACAACGCCCGCTTCCCTTTCGCTTTCCCGCTATTTACTTGCCGCTAGTGGCCCTAGTTACACAACCCAACCACACCGCCGGCGTTGTCCCTTTGCACGTCGCGCAGGCGAGGGCAGGTTGAGCCGCCACGCGGACCGAGGCGGCTCTCGGTCCCCCACCACCCATCACACCTGCCATTGTGGTTCACCTCCACATCTGGGCGAGCTTGGGAACGAGGACCCTTTGTATCGGGAGCAGGGCGTAGTATAGGATCGGCGTCACGACCGTGGTGAAGAGCGCCCACGCCACGATGCCCCGCAGGAAGCTGCCGCCTGGGCGTGTGCGGTGCAGGTGTTAGCCTGGGGGCCGCACACACTCTTGGCACCGCTCGCGCGCAGAGGCGAGCAAGGGGGTACCGAGCGCGGACACGGAGCCGAAGAAGTCGGAGGAGAGCATGGTGGCCAGCTTCTCGGCGGAGAAGGGCAGGGGCTCGCTCACCAAGAAGACCCACTCGCCCATGCGAATGAACGGCAGGATCATCATCAGATCCAAAGGCGTCTTTGTGGACCAGAGGGACAGGCGTCAGGTGGTGTGGCATAAGTCGATCAGCTGCTGTCAATGGGCTGCTTTTTTGTGCATTCTTGGCGACAGGGCATCACGTACCACGAGCACGTTCATGAGCTGGCAGGCGGCGAGGTTGAGCCCAAAGAGGTAGACGAACATGCCACAGACGATGGTCGTTACGCCCGGTACGGGAAAGAGGCCGCCCGTCACGCCTGCCGCCGAAGCATAGTGGGTGAGCCTACTCGATAACTGCAGCAGCTGATGAAGCCAGCAGTACCAAAGGCGAGGGAGAGGGCCATTAGTTCGGGCGTGAGGCCCTGGGCGAACACCTGTCGCACCATGCCCACGAGAGGTGCCACAACCTTATTGTACAACCAAGTCCCCACCCCCGCCTCCTCACTGCTCCCTGCTCTGCGTAGACGAATGTTGTGATCAATGCTCGCCAACTTTACAAAAGATTTAATAGCAAACTAGTGCTGGCCAGTACCTGCCAGAGATGGGAATACTGCCACGTGCCAGCTCCCCAGAGGCACGCGAGTCCCACACATCGTCGGCTTGAAGTTGGGCACGACTTGTGGAGGTCCTCATCGTCATTCTCTATGTTGGTAAATCAGCAGAGTTGTCTGAAAAACAACTCGAATAATTAAAATTTAACGAGAAAATTTAAAAGAAATAGGAGGGCGGTGTTTTCTGGCTTTCTTCCCGCTTGGCAGTTGGCCAAACAAATCGGAAATATGCGAGCATTGCATCGCAAAGAACGTTTTCATCACCGAACCTCCATACGCCGTTAGCTGTTTTATTCTTTCTGCAATTCGATCAATATGGGTAAGAGCTTGCGCGCGAAGACGATGAAGCGGAAGAGGACGGACAAGCGCGACAAATTGGATAACTGGGAGACGAAGAACATCGAAGCCCTCTACGAGAAGATGAAGCAGATTATCGACGCCCCTGCACCCGTGCCAACAACTAGTATGAATCCGCCTTCCTAAAATCCTTCAAATTGCAACTTAATCTTTGTAAATTTACTTCTAAATTTCGCTCATTTCTGTCACGCACAGCCGTTCACATCAAGGAGGAACAGGAAGAGGAGCAGGTTGAAGGAATGAGCGTCGAGGGCGGCCAAGGTAAGCAACGGATTTCTTTTCATGTAGAGATTTTCCATCGCTGACCTTTTCTTTATGCTGTGGACCCTGCAGCGAAGAAGGCGACAAGGAGGAGCAAGGTGCGAGTAGTGGTGGAGCTCGAGTCAAACATTGGCAAGGAGACCAGGGAACGAAAAGAGCGGGTGGCGAAGAAGAAGGCCCAGAAGGCAGGAAAGGGATTGAACGCGGAGAAGATGGATGTAGATCTCGAGAAGCAGCAGCAGCAAAAGAAGAAGGGCAAGTAAACCGCGCCGTAGCCGCGGCCACCTCACCACACCTCGCGCGCCCATCCGCTTTCTTCGTTTCTCCTCTCTCTTTCGGGGGTGCTAGCACCTCCTCGCCCTCGAGCGCGCGTGTAGGTGAGAGGAGACAGAGGTGGTGGCATTGATTGAAGAGGTCCGCAAAGCGGACAAGATTGTACAGTGCCTCTAACGTCCCCTACACTCGCTGTGTGATGGATGACAGCCTCTCCGCCTTTGTGTGGTGTGACATGTGTCATGCGTCGGCGCTGCTATTGCTGCCGCACGTACGGCTTCGTTTCTTGCTGCAGCTTCTCCACAAGCCCTTGCACCTCGCGAAGGCGGGCGTGGATGGCGTCGAGCTCGGCTTGCCATCGGGATGCCAGGAGCTGCGTGGTCTCGTCCGACGCCACCGGAGGCACGGCCCGGAAGGGATCCCCGTCTCCGCCGCCAGCGGACCTGACGTTGCAGATGAAGAAGTAGGTGAAGAGCGCCAGCAGGGCGACCAGCAACGCCACAAGACCGGCCATTCGCGTTGGGTCCTTGAGGAGGCTATCGCTCAGTCCCCTCTCCGGCGTCGACGAAGAAGAGAGCGGCCCTGTCGCCCGTGCGGTCGGCGCGGCTCCGCTCGTCGATGGCGGAGGAGGCTGCTGTGCGTTGGTCTGGGAGGCTGGCCCCTCCTCGGGCCTGACTGTGGTACAGGGGAGCTGCTCGCCGCCGTTGTCGCCTTCGAGGAGGCTGCTACCTCCGGCGACAACTTCCTTTGCGGCCAAAACGCTCTTGGCGTCGCCGATGAACGATTCAAAATGCTCCTTGACTCCATTGATCGACCCGCGCTCAATCGTGCCTGGGCGATTGCGGCATGGAGCGTCAATAAGGCCCGCTTGTGAGTGAGAGAGACAGAAAGAGAGAGAGAGAGAGAGGGAGTCTTACCCTTGAGGCCAAACGGGACCTTGATCCAGTCGACCCAGAGCCACACGTGGATGTTGACCAGTCGCGGTTGCTCCTCGCACACCTCCCAATAGGTCTTGACGGTGAAGTCGCTCGCGAGAGGGACGCCCTCCATCCGCGATTCGGTGCCGAACAGGAATTGCCTGCCCCCGGTTCCCCGCGTTAGGTGGTGCATCTTACCCAGAGGCATTTGGGAGGTGCGTACTTGTCGTTTACCAGGCAGGCCTGTTGTGTCTGGTCGACTTTGCAAATCTTTCCTCGCATGAGCTTCGACTTGATCTCCTGCTCGAAGTAGTGGGGGCGCACGTAGTACCCGCCCTCTGCAACCGTCCACTCTCCGGTCCTCGCCACTGTGTGTGCGTGGACACGAGCGTCATTCACGATCAGCAGCGATCCCAAGGGCAGGGGAAAGGGAACCGGGGCGAAGAAAACAACATTGAGGTGGGCGTACCCTTGTCGCCTTTGGCGTAGTGTACATCCGAGTAGAACTTGGATTCGGCGAAGAAGAGCTTCCAGAACTGCTTCAGGCTCACCTCCAACACCGCAGAGGCGTCTGTACGGGCGAGAAAGCGTTCAACGAAGGTAAGCGGCGCAGTGACAGCGGAGAGGCACGCATGCCCTAGGAGCAGAGGAGGCTTACCGGGTGACTTGGCAGCGTGCGGAGGAACGTATTGGATCTTGTCCAACAAAGGCGGGAGAACGATGCTCTCCTCCTCGCGTGTCTGGGCTGGCGTGGCTGTGTGCGAGAAGCGGTAGAAGTGGAGGCGATCAGTTACGGCAGAGCCTCACGGTGTATGGATGACGGTGAGACCGTACATGCATAGGTCGTGATCGACGGCTCAAAGTCGGAATGGCTGTCCTCTACAGCCGAGATGTCGTCAGTCGAGCTCTCGAACGACATGAATGACGTGCTGAGGGAATTGCTCGAGCCTGCGAAGTTGCGCAAGTATGAGCAAAGCCCTCCCTCATCGAAAAGGCAACCACCCAATCAACCGCCGGTGATCCTTACCGGACTTGCCGTCATCTTGGAAGGAGAGGGCCTTCAACTTAATGGTGTCCTTCAAATCCTCCAGGCTAATCGACTGCCATGGAGTTCACGAAAGACGAAGCGTTAGTACAGCAGCAGAGAGCACAGCTTTGCTAGCTCGGGAGTGGGTGTGCACGCACGGTGTCTCCCTGTGCGAATCGCCAAAGTGCATTGAACGACTTGAACGCCCGTTCGCGGTGGTGCCAGTGGCTGAAGTAGTACTGCACGAGAGTGAAAGGAAATCGGCTCAGGGACCGCTTGTGCGAGGACAGCACGGGTTGTGCACAGATCGGGGCGTGGCTGAGCGCACCTTCTTGCCCTTGGGACAGTCGGGCGGCGTGGTGATAATTTGGATGGCGTTGATCACCTTGAGTGTGATCGACTGGATCTCAGAGATGGTCACCTTGGCCTGCATGGCATGAACCGCAAGGGAAGACAAGGGCCAGTTGTCAGCCAGAATCACCTCACTAAACAAGGGAGTGAGAAAGAGAAGGACTTGGCCTCCGCACCGTGGTCAACCCGCTAGAGGATGTGAAGCAGAGGTAGTTGGGGAATACGTAGAGCTTGCCATGGTGGATGATGCCCGTTTTGTGGTAGGCGCAACGGAAGTCTGTACGACCCACGTTTTGAGCACATTTCTTCCGCGGCAAACAAAATAGAAATAATAAAAGGTTATTTAATAATAAAAGGTTAAAAAAAAGCTTTCTATGGCTCAGGAGGCGTACTATTTATCATTCGCTGCACCTCTTCGATAGGGATTTGAAACTTCTTGGCCTGCTTCGCCTCATCTTGCTCCTTTTTCTTCAATTTCTTGCTGTTACGTTCCTCTGATTTCATCTTCTTCTCGAGCTCCTTTTTAAGAAGTTTCTCGCTCTTCTTGCGCAGTGCCTCCTTGCTCTCCTCAGGCAGCTCTTGCAGGAGCGCTGCCACCTTTTGATCGTCCTCGAGCGTTACCAGCAGACTGTCCTTCCGTCGGCCCTGGAGCGGGGAAGGGGTGGCTCCTGCGGGTACAGAAGCCAGGTCAGGCCCGCTGCGTTGTCGCAGGCTGGGTGGGCTGCCGGTTGCCAAGTCGTTCGTAGAAGATGACGTGGAAGCAGGCTGAGGAATTGAAGAAGCCGAGGGTTTGACCATGGTCTTGGGGTCGACGGCGGGAGGCGTTCCCATAGTACTGAACCGTGAACGTAGGAGGTTCTCTGAGTTCTTCTTCTCCATGTCGAAGGACCGCGTTCGGCCGTGTGTGGTACCCTCGGCCACAGGGATCTCTGGCTCAGATTGACTCAGCATCTTCGCAGAATCGAAATGCGTGGCCGAGTAAAGCAGGAGGTGCGGGAATAGAGAAAACAAGAACTACAGGCACAGTTCCCTGCCCTTCACGCGCGCGTGCCAATACTTCGCGCGCCCTATCGCTTGAAATACAACAAAACTCACGACAAAAAACACCCTGCTACTCGGGTACCCTGTGCGATGACGTGCATCGTGCGTCAGCCCAGGAAGAAAACACGCCACTCGTCGAAAAAGGCCGCGGAGTATTCCGTGCAATCAGGAAATCGAAAAATTCGACTGAAGACACTCCAATCAGCTCGGAAGGAGACATCTTCCTAGGGATACGCTTGGGGCCGGGCGAGAGGAACGGCCTCCTTCTGCAGCCACGCGAGGGCCTGGGGGTTGGAGTGGAGGAGGGGCCCGACCTTCTCAAGACACTCACGGTTGTACTGGTCGACCCAGTCCAGCTCCCTATGCGACGACGTAAGGTTGGTTGCAAAGGAAAGGTAAGAGCGAGAACTGACAACCGCTGGCGCAACCGTGGACCAGTGTTACCTGTTGGTCATGAGCGAGGTATCGACGAGCTTGGTTTGGATGGGCACCCAAGTGACGTGCTCGAACTCGTAGTACTCGGTGTCGAACTTATGCGGCGTGTTGGCCTTGCGTACGAACAGCACGTTCTCGATGCGTATGCCAAACGCGCCGTCCTCGTAGTAGCCCGGCTCTGGGTTGCATGAAAAGGGTTGAGCGACCACCATGGACAGACCCGTGGTGGCTAGAGGGCATACCGTTGGTCACAGTCATGCCGGGCAACAGAGGCGTCCTCGTTGGTGTTTCGCGCATTCCAATGCCCTGACGCCCAGTCGTGGAATGTTAGAACACTGTAAACACTCGGTGCAGACGATGAAATATAAACCTGGGGTCCTTCGTGCACGTTCAGGAAGGCACCGACGCCATGGCCGGTGCCATGACGATAGTCGAGGCCGTCCGTCCACAAAGGCAAGCGGGCCAACACGTCCAATTTGTGACCTGAAAGCGAGCAGCGGGTTGGAAATACTGGTCGTGGCGGGGGCAAGGGGAAGCCGCACCAGTGGTTCCCTTGGGGAATACGGCGACGTCCAGAGCAATGTGTCCTTGAAGCACGCGGGTGAAGCACCGCTTCTCGTGAGCCGTGGGGGTGCCAAAGTGTAGCGTGCGAGTGACGTCGGTGGTGCCATCCCTGCACCGAACGTGCGCTCAGATCTCGTTTTCTTTGCACGAACGGGAAGGCAAGGTACCTGTACTGGCCCCCAGAGTCACACAAGTAGATCTTGTCGCTGGTCACCTGAGCAGCAGTACTGGGCTGGGGCGCGTAGTGAATGACGGCAGCGTTGGGCCCCACGGAAGATATCGTTTCAAACGAAAGGGAGATGAAGTCACATTGCTGCCTGTCAGTCGAAAGAGGGTTAGCAAAGACAGCTGACAGAAGCAAGTGGGCGGGAGGCGGTACGATCGGAAGTGGTTGAGCTTCTCAGCGGCAGTGAACTCCGTGTACGAGGTATCGCCGCCTTTGAGAGTATCTTCCAGCCACGCGAAATAGGATATCTGCGGTTATACATCGCTGATCAGCTCTACGTGCGGGCTATAACCGCATCAACAGGAAGAAGCACGTACGAGAGCCGCCGCGTCGCGCAGATGGCTCTGCCGAATGCCCTCGAGCTCTACCTCGTTCTTGAGAGACTTGAGAAGGCTGATGGGAGAAAAGTCCTCCAACGTGGTCTCGTAGCTCAGGCAGTCAGCGAGTGCTTGATTCGTCTTTGTCGGGTCCACCCACACTTTCTAACCAGATGAAGAGTCGCTTTCAGACAAAGCAAAGTGTTGCCCAGTTGGGCGGAGCGGGTGAGCTGGCTAGGCACCTTGTTTTCGCTCTTCAGCGCGGCCAGATCTTCAAAGATGTTGTGGTAGGGGAGAATAGCAACTCCTGGCAGGTGTTGCTTGGCCTCCTCGTCTATTTTGGCTGGATCGACATACAGTCGAGCATCCATTGCTGTGAGGCCGATTGGATCGTTAGTGGGGTGAAAGGGACCGAACGCAATGGCGAGGCTTTACCTGTCACGAGTGCGTACGAGGTCACCACGGGGTTGTAGTCAATGTCACTACCTCGGATGTTGAACAGCCCTGCACTCATGAATTAGGCCAATGGCGTGGCTGTGACAATCAGGCAAGTCACGGCACCGTACAGGCTACTTCGTCCAACGCAGCCACAACCAGAGCCTGGGCGTTGCGCTTTTGGAGCTCCTTTCTGACCTTTTCGACTTTGTCTGGGCTCTCCTCTCCGGAGTATCGAAGCGGGTGAACCATGACTTTGGCCTTTGACGGCGAGGGCTTGTCCTCACCCCAGACCTGGTGACCGAAGGCATGATGGACGAGGGCTCCGGTTTGTTTACCGTTTTCTTGTGAGTCGCTGGCCAAAGGGCACGAGGTGTACCTCATCAACCAGATTGGGGGTCACTGACACAAGGCGAATGCCAGCGCCTTCCAAGGCCTGCCGAAACTGACGAGCTCGCCCAATAGAGAAGAGGGCAGGGTCGATGCCAACCGCCGAGCCGCTCGGTAGTACCTGCCATTATTGCTTACTCGTTGGCAACATGGCACTGCTAGCGAAGAGAGGCTCCAGATAAGACGAACCGTTTGCAGCCAGGCCTCTACGGATGGCGTATCGGGAAGGCGGTCCTTCATGAGCGTCCAGTGTTGGTCCAGTTGGTTTCCTGCCTACCCTCGTTGTATACGCACAAAGGATGTGAGCAAGCGTCGCCCCACATGGTATTCGTTGCCTGTACCTGCAAAAAGTAACGACCGTCGGTCCACAGCGCAGCCTTTTCGAGAGTCACAACACCCGTGCCAGCACTGCCGGTGAAGTTGGATATGAAGGCGAGGCGCTCATCGCTGTCTCCAATGTACTCGCTCTTAAATGGACGCGAGATGAGTACCACAAGACGCTTTGATCTGCCGCTCTTGGCACACGTACCATGTGGGCATCATCGTGGGAGATAATGTATGCTTGCAAGTCCCTCTCCTTCAGCAGTCGTCTCAGATGCTCCAGCTTGCGCGTAGTGTCAGCCATGATTTATATTTCTTTTTAAATCTTTTTCCGTTCTTCGAGTGTTGCGTTATTAAAGGGCCCAATTGGGAATCAGACCAGACGTTCAGCCATTTTACACGAATATCCGGTAAGTGCCCCAATAAAGAAGGGACCACACCAAGCACACTCGGTCCCGCAGCATGACTACCCGCTCTATCTCTATCACTCTCGACTACCTTACCCTTTCCGATTTGCTGAAGCTCATTGACCAGCCTGCATCAGGCGTCTGCCAGCGTATCTACCAGGACAACATCGGTCTGTTCGAAAAGGCACGCGGCTCCACGCATAACCACCAGACCTGGGATGGCGGCTACGTCGACCACGTCACCGACGGGATGAACTACGCCCGTCACTTATTTGCTCTGGACCACGCCCTCGGCCGACCGCTCAACTTTACCTTATCGGACGCTCTGCTCATCTTCTACTTGCACGACCTCGAGAAGCCCTGGCGCATTCTCGTTCAGGAAAGTGGCGAGGCGATCAACAGGCCAGGTCTGGACACCAAGGCCGCCTTCAAGGAGTTCCGTGAAGCGAAGCTGCGCGACTATGGCCTCCAACTGACCGACGCGCAGCTTAACGGGCTCACCTACGTGGAAGGCGAGCTCCACGACTACTCGAGCACGCGCCGCGTCATGAACGAACTGGCCGCGTTCTGCCACAAGGTTGACGTGTGGTCGGCACGCCAAGCCTACGACTACCCCAAGGCCGAAGGGGACGAGTGGACAGGCGCCACCCGATTCCGCGTTATGGGCACATCCTAAGTCCACTTAACGCCTTCTGCTTGAACAAACGTTGCGCAGTTGTTACTGCCAAAGCAACTGCATTATTTGCTGAAGTGAAAGAGCTTCTCTACGTGGCTGCCCCAGGAGGGGGCTTTTCTACGGGGCTTCGCTCCCTCCCGCCTGCCTACGGGCAGTCTTTGTGCCACTTTGCGTAATGTCTACGACTTGGAAGGCGTCCAGGAACTCTGCTCGGCCACCGAGATGGTCATCGGTTAGTAAGCAGAGATCAAGTGGAGGGGAGTTGTCGCGTGCTCACCTGCTGTGGAAATGAGGCCGTCTCCGTCTGCATCGATGACCTCGTAAAGCTTTTCCAGTTGCACAGAGGACAGGTTCACGTTGAGCAGCTTCTTCAGCGTCTTCATGCCCGCCTTGAACTCCTGGATGGGAGATCAACTGGCGGATGAGAGAAGGGTGTGTGTGTGTGTGTGTGTGTGTGTGTGTGTGTGTGTGTGTGTGTGTGTGTGTGAAGTTCAGCGGCGGTCGAACCTGCTGGTTGATGATGCCCGAGCACGACGTGTTGAACGAGCGGAACACGGTCAACAGCTCATACCTGGGCAAGAGAAGATGTCAGTCATCACCAGCTCCCGAAGCAGCCTACCCAATGCATCATCACGTGAGAGGAGAACCTGTTCTTGAAGAAGATGTAGCACATGTGCTGAATGACCCGCTCCTTCCATCGCCAATCGTCCATGTCCACTGTAGGGCCGAGAAAGGGAATCAGCGCGTGGTTGTGCAGGCACGAGTAGGGTTGCGTGGGCGAGGCACCCTTCAGGGCAGCCACGAAGTCGTGGTATACGATGCTGCCCTCCTTGGGCTGCTTGTTGATGTGTTTGATGATGCGCTCTCGCTGCACTTTGGTGTGCCTGTTGTTGAGGCCCAGGTGCTTGAGCAGCTTATCGAACTCCTTGGCGGACAGCTCGCCGTCGAGATCCTCGTCGTACTGCTTGAACAGGGCGTCCATGCCCTCCTCCTGCTTGATGAGCTCCATCCCGATCTGCGCACAGACATTGGTCAGCACACCACTCATGACGATAGCCCCCTCCCCAAACAAAGAGTAACATCATTCGCGAAAGGCGGCCCAGCACGGGCTAAGCGGCGGCTGTGATCACATCAAAGTAGAAGGGAACGGTGCCTCTTGTACGGCCATCTCGATCCAGCCCTCCGTTTCTCGATGGGCAAACTCTATCTCCGTATAGACAACGTGCAGCTTCTTGATCCACTCGCGATAGTTGACCTTGTTGTCTGCGGTTCCATGTGGAATCGTCAGCGTGCAGCGGGGAGGGCGGCTCTCCAACTGAGTGAAGGAGTAGTGCGCTGTAGTACCATCAGTGGTGCAGGACGTAAGCAGGGACTGGATTTCCAAGTCGCCGAAGCCCACCCGCAGGTTCTTTATCGTCTTTACAAAATCGTCCTTCTCCACCAGGCCTGAGTCCTCCGCATCGACCTATCCAGTCACACACGCGGCGTGGGAGAAGTGAGATACATCTACATAGCTCCACCGCGACCGAGAGAAACTTGACTCTTGCAGTTGTCGGAGGAAGGAGATGCCAGCGGGGGTTCGTTTGGCAGACCCACACCTTCTTGAACTCTTCGTAGAGGTTCTCGCCACTATCGTACAGCTTCTGGCAGACCTCCCGCACCAGGATGTCCTCCCAGGAGTCCACCAGTTGGTGATTGAGCAGCACCTGTGCCGAGTGGAGGAGAGAATGAGGTAGGCGAGCAGAGGAAAACCGGCTCGCCAGCTGGCCTCTCCGACACGCTCGGTGAGAGGGGGTGGGGGTAAGTAACAGCTAGTTACCTGATAGCGGGCAAGGAAGTGCTTGTATTTGATGACCTTGGCGTTGTTGCGGTCCTTGCTCGCCTTGGCCAGCATCGGTTGGAGCGAAAGCCATGGCATCGACGGGAGATGCAGCACCTGCCGACACAACCAACACGAGCATTCGGGGAAGGAGAGGGTGAGCACGCCCACGTGATTTTACGCAGAGTACTGCGGGGGCCAACGGCCGACGGCGGACGGGCGAGAAACGTACATCGCCCATGATTTGTGCCCAATGCATGCGCGAGACCTTGCCCGTGCGTTGCTCGTCGATCTGCGCAAACGCCACTGCCAGGTTGTACCGATTCTCGAAGATGCGCTCCCGCAGTTTCTGGCGGGAGGAGCGGGCAGCGGTTTGGGGGGAGGGGGAGAGTAAAAGAAATGAGGGAAATGGTGTCAGGCTTGGTTGCCAGGATGAAACGCGTGTGTGTGCGTAGTACCCGTGTTGTCTCGGTCTTGAGCTCCTCGGCCGAGAACGTGCGTGAGATGTTCCGCAACGAGTCGGCCTGGAATCGATGAAACACCGGCACCAGGTCGCTCTTGAAGGTGAGGTAGGCCCCTGCACCGTTTGCGTTGTTTAGATGCAATTAGCCCCAGGCCTTGGGGTGTCGGCAGGAGCGGAGGTGGACGCGACGGGTTCACGAACCAAAGTTGTCGTTGGTGCCGCAGTAGCTGGACGCGCTGAACACGGTAACCACCTTGTGGTCGTGCGCTACACTGTAGCCCCACGGCACCATCTCATGCGAACGTATAACCAGCTCCAAGCCTACGTAGGCAGAGAGAGAGAGAGAGAGAGAGTTAGAGATAGGGTCGCGATGTGGAATGCTGGAAGGATGGATGGCGTGCCGTTGCGTTCGATGAAGGCGGCCGTGATGTCGGGCCCAAAGTAGGCGCCGGCGCCTCGCTTGCTGCTTTCGATGCCGTGCGTGGGACGTGGGTCGGACCACATGAGGTCGATGAACGCCTGCGACAAGCGGTCGTTGGCCTTGATCGGGATGTCCATGCGGTAGTCCATCCTGCTCCACGCCACCAGCGCAACACCATCGACACATGCGAGCGAAGCAAGGGCGGTGGGGGGGGGGAGTGAGATCAGAGCGTCACTCCCTCTGCGTCATAGCCTTAACAAAGGGGAAGCCCGTACCGGCGGATCTCGTCGATGGTGAGATCCGGTTCACGGAAGAGTCCTGGAGAGACGCGCACGTCCAGGCGCCAAGTCGTCAGTCAAGACAACGAGCGACATCGAACAGTGTGGTGTGGTGGTGGGGTGAGATGGCGTTGTGGTTGCTTACCGCCGTGCGTGACAAAGATCTTGTTGCGGATGAGAGCGGCGATGGGCAGCTGGTTGAACACCTTTTGGATGCGCCTGAACATGCGATCGTCGTACTTGAGCAGCACTTCCTTCTGCAAATTTAGGGCGACATGAAGAGTCGAGAGTGTCGCGTGAGTCACTCGTCAGTCGAGATCACCAACCACGCACCCAGAAAGAGATATATCAATGTTGGAATGTACCTCGAACGAATACCGCTCGTTCATGCGACGACATTCGTGGTTCCCTCGGTTGATGTGCAGCGTGCCCTCCTGCGACAACTGATCATCGCCGTGAATCAATCACGAATGGAACTGGTCGCCTGATAATGCGTGAACGCGCCTACCTTGATGGCGAACAGAAGCAGGCAAATCTCCATGCCATAGCGGCCACGATCCACCAGGTCTCCGTTGAACACGTACGCGCTCTGATCCGACGGGAGGCCTGCGAGGGGGAGGGGCGTCAGTGGCTGAGCAGCAATGTGGGCTTCGCCGCGGCCAGTCGAAGATCGGATGCGCGAATACCGTTGAGACGGAAGATCGTGAGCGCATCGTCCAGCTGTCCGTGCACGTCGCCGCAGATGGTGAGCGACGTGCCCTCAGGCACGTCCAAATCGACCACTGCACTGCCGTGCTTGTAATACCACTGTGCGGGCCGGAATGTACACGTGGTCAGCGTGCGATCCAATCATCCCCCACGCAACCCTTCTCACAACGCGCTCAGCGCCAATGGTCTCGCCCCCCCCCCGTACCTCCTTCATCTGCCGAAGAATCTCCGTCGCATCTTTCTCGTCCAACACCTCGCCCTAGATCACGGCCCGGTGGGCTCGCGTCAGCACAGGGCATGGCCGCAAGCAAGCGAGGAAGGGAGCGTTTCCACAGCAGGACACGTGAGCGGAACAGCGTACGTCCTTAAAGTGGTTGATGAGCTTGGACACGATCTTGGGCGTGATGGGCTGGTGGGGCTGCAGGTCGATCTTGAAGTAGACCAGGCTCTTCTTCTTCTTGCGCAGCTTGCGAGCCCGGCGGTCCTTCTCGCTCTCTTCCTTGCGCTTCTTACGTTCGTCGTACGACTCGCGGCTGCCGCCTTTCGGGGAGGAGGAGGAGGACTCTGCGTCGCGCCTGCGCTCCTTTGGCGAATTGTGGTCGCTGTGTCGCCCGCGTTCCTCCTTCTTGTGTCGGTGTCTGTCGCGGTCTTCATCCTCCCCGGCGTTCGGCTCGTAGGCCTCCTCGGCAACATAGACTCCCATATCCACCTGCCCTACCTCCACCTCACTCTCGCTCTCGCTCTCGGTGGTACCGCTCTCGGCGCTCCCGCTGCCACTACTGGCTTTCTCTGCCCTCTGCTTGAAGTACTCCTTGAGCTGAATCTGTGTCCCCGTTCAAGTCGTCGCAGTCAGCCGCGGCTCACACACGTGCTCTTCAGGCAGTCTCTATTCTCTTGCTGGTGTGCTTACCTCACGCAGTGAATCCCGCGCCATGGTCTCCAGTTTGTGGGCGCGCTCCGTTTGTCGCACGGTCTTCCGCTCTGCGCGCGATCGAACGGGGATGAATCGCAGACACCACCAAACGCTAGCGTTAGGGAGAAGGCCGAAAATAAAACAGAGGAGAGAGCGCCAGCGCGTGCACACATACCGTCGTCGTAGTCCAGCAGCTCCCACGCGGCGAGGAGGGCCTGCTTGCGGCCCTGCCTTCGGCCGAGGCTCCCACGGAACACTCTCTGGAGCAGGAGCGCGGCGTCCTCCTTGGTGAGCGAACCCGTCTGCAGCTTGGCCGGAAGAGACGGAGAGGAGGGAGAGTCTTCGACCGCCTGCCGCGTGGGCGAGTTGGCCCCCGCAGGATTGTGGTCGGTCTTGGTCGGCGAATCCCCGGCGTGGGCGCGATCCTTTCTGCCCTTGTCGCCCTTGCCGGGGGCGTGGTCGTCGTGCCGGCTGCGTCGGTTGCGCTTGTCCCGGTCACCACGCGTGGATCCTGAATCGTGGCCCCCGTCGCTTTCCCCGCTGCTGGAGCCGTCCTCGCCTGAGCTCTCCCTGGTCCTGTGTCCGCCGGCGGCTTCCGCCGAACCAAGGGCGTGCGGGAGCTCACGATCCTTGTACTTTTTCCGGTCCCCGCGAGCCAACGACGGCATCGGTGGGTCATCCCCGGTCAGCGGGGAGCTGCCGGTGCGCTCCCACTCCTCGCACTCGTCATCGTCTTCGGCGGTCCACTCGCTGTCGGCTTCGGGCCACTCGTCGGCGGCCTTGGGCAACTTTGGGCGAGTGTGGCTCGAGCGCCGACCGCGGCCGGACCTGAGCGGATGCCGAGACGGCTCGATGTCCTCGAACTCAGTCGAGACCAGGCTCTCGGAGTTGCGTCGCGCGTGCCTGTGTTCCGCCTTGCCGCCCCGCGGCGAGAACTGGAAGGCCGACCTCGGCGAGCGAGCGGAATGCACGGCCTGCTCGCCCGGCGGCGAAGCGGAAAGGGAGGAGGAGCCAATCGGCGAGTGCAGGACCAGGAGCGTGTGTCGATGGCGGTGCTGGCGCGGCGAATCCCGCAAGGTCTCGGTTTCGAGGGGCGCGGCGTCCGGTGACCCTCCGCCGAACGGCTCCTTGTAGGGCGAGTGTGTCGTCGACTTGGCCCTCGCCTTGCGCGGCGTGGAATCGCCGCCGCTCGACTGGCTTCTCCCCGATTCGGAGGCCGTCCCGACCGTCGACGATGGCTCCGCCCCATCGTGGCCCTTCGGGAGCTCAGAGCGCTTGTCCCTCGCCTTGTCCTTTTGCTTTTTGTTGCGGTCCGAGTCTCCGGTCCTCTCGCAGTCGGCGGGCTTGTCGAGGCCGTTGTCGCTCATCGTCATCAGGTCGTCGGTGCTGGGGCTCTTCCGGCCGATGGACCTGCGCGGGCTGCTGGTCCCCGACCTCGGCCGCTGCAGGATGAAGGAGCCCGACCGCCGCGGCTTCTCCTGGCTGGTGGCGATCGAAGCGCTCTTGTGGCCGGCCTTGCCCCTGCTCCGATCGTCTCTGTGCTCCTTGTCATCGGCCTCGCTGCTGCTGCTGCTATCGTCCTTCTCTCGCGACTTGGTGCGCTCCCGCCGCTCGAGCAGAGACAGGGAGCGGGCGGGCGGGCTTGCCACGAGCACGCCGTCGTCGGATCGCGCCTGGGCGCCACGCGGGCTGCCCTGTGCCGCGCCTTCGTGCGTCCGCCGACTGAGCGCGACCGTTGGCGGCGAGAGCTGGCCGTCTCGCGCGCTCCCTTCACGATGTTTCCTCCCCTTGGCCCCGCGTCTATCCTCCTCGTCGTCGTCCTCTTCGCTTCGCTCGTGCAAGACCACGTCCCCACTACTACGTAGCTTGCCCTTGACCGCACTCCCATGGGACTTGTCCCTCTCCTTATCAACGTTGCCGGGCGAGGTGCGGGTGGCGACTGTGTGGTGATGGCTGTCGTCCCGCTCCCTGCTCTTGCTCTTCGCATCGCCTCCCGCGGGAGGAGAGAAGGGGGCCACGACGGAGGAGGGCGGCGAGTAAGGAGAGGTGGGCGGACGGGGTGAGGGCGACGTTGTCACGGAGGGGGGCGAGCCTCGCGCTGACGTGCGCCCTTTGGGGGTGGCCTCTTGTCTTTGGCTCTCCTCGTCCTCGTTGTTGGGCTGCTTCTCATTCAGCGGAAGGAATCGATGCCGGCTGGCTGCCGCAGGATTGGTGTCCTGTTGCTGCATCTCTTCCGCCGCCCGTCGCGGCCAAAGCACCTCCCAGTTCAACCCTGCCGTCCCAGTTGTTTGCGCTGCTTTTGTTGGTTTGGTTGCTGTGGTTCCCTGTTCGCCACCGCGCCTGCTCAGCCCATCACGACGTCGCAACTCTTCCCCCGACCACAAATTTCCCGCTTTTCTCTTTGGGAGGCTTCTTGGGCCGCTCCATTTGTGGGCACGCGAAGCACAGGAGGACCCACAGCACGCATAAGGAGACGATCAAGCGGCAAGCAAGGTGCTTGTTTCCTTTCAAGTAGTCGTGTAACGTGGCGGAACTCGCCAAGGTGTATGGAGTGCCGCTCAGTCGCTCTTGGCCGTCGGCGCAAAGACGCTGCACTGCGGCGTCCACGCAGGTACGCACACAGCGATGAAGGCGAGGTCGGTGTCAGGTGTGTGGTTCCATATCCGGTGCCAGGTGTTGATCTTGATGGCCACAGCGTCGCCAGGTCCCACCTCGAACTCTCGCGGCTCGCCGGCTTCGCCCTCCTTGATGAAGTCGCGCACGCTCATTTTGCCATGGCCCTTGAGAATGTAGTATGACTCCTCCGCCACTGGGTGGTAGTGGTCGGCCGACGAGCCGCCGGGAGGCAGCGTGATGTGGGCCACACTGTGCTGGTCGGTACCCCCGGCCACCGATCCAAAGATTTCGTCAATTACCTCACCTGTGGGTGATCGGAAAGTCTTGCCGTCTGCTGCTCTGCGCACCGATGCCATATCTGCCCCCGCCACCACAAAGACCATAAGTCCGGAGGGAACAGGCGAGAGGAGCGAACGGCGTGACGCACCAAAGCTTGTTGTTGTTGTGGAACTCTCGAGGTGATAAAAAATAAAATGAAAATGAAATAAAAGCAAACTCCAGTGAGGTTTGGGCTAGCGGCGATAATCTGGAAGAAGACGCGATGTACAAGTGCTGCTGCTTTTGTGAAGGCAAGAGACCAAAGGCGCTACAACTAACTGACCGTCGGGTCAACAGCGGGTTGGAGCGGATCGATCGTGGGGCATCAGGGAGGCCTAGTTCTTCTTCTTCTTCTTCTCGGTTCCGGGCTGTACGCCGTTAGGCAGAATCTCGACGCTCTCGCCAACCGAACTCATGCAGGCAATGGGATAGAGCTCGCTGGTGGGGATGTCGCTCACCGTAATCGACAGTTGATCTGCACCAACGTGAAAGGGGGATTAGGGAGAAGGGGCGGTGAGCTGGTGTGTGCCCAGAGGCTCCACCGGCGCGCATGACCATACCGTTCTTGTAGAACAGGAACTTGCTGTTTTCAAAGTCGACCGCTACTCCGATTCTGTCGCCCATGGTGTAGCTTTGGCCGGTTTGTGGCGTGGAGTTGTTGTGGTACAGCTGGCCCGGAGAGTAGTACGTCCAACTGTGGCGCGCAACCAACACAGTTACTGGTCAGCCAAATGCAAAGAAGAAGATGGCGCTGACCGAGACCCGGATCGACGCACCCGTTGGAGAACTGGCCCGCATAACAGCTCTGGCTAACATTGCCAGACACGACACCGAGCATGTAGTTGCCCGAGCCAGTCACCTTGAATTCGATGTAGTTCTGCACCGCAACGTGGTCAACGCTGACCAGCTTGAGAAACCCGCGAGAGAGGGATGAGTACCTGTTTCGGCGTGAACTGCTCCCGCGTGCGCACGTTCATCCAACCTCCGGCGGTCGTGACGGAGACCTTCGTGCCCTCCATCGTGAGAGCCAACGAGCTGGCACAGTTGGACTGGTCGAAACGGAAGCCTGGACGCCCACCAACAAACCGAAACCGGTTCTTAAGTAGCTGTGGGCAACTCCTGCATCAAGCGAGGCGACAGCGTACCACAACGAGGCTGGAGGCGAGGGCAATCGAGCGGGATCGACTTGGGATAGACCTTGAACTTAAGCGCCTCGTAGATCAAATCGCGAACAATGGGCAGGTGCTGGATGGACTTCTCGGCTTCGACCTAGCACACCGCACATCATGTGGTTTTCTGTTTAGCAGGCGCACATCGCCGAACAGCAAGCTCAAGACAAGGTGCATACCTCGTCGATAAGATAGGCCGGCGGCAGGAACGGGAAGCGGACGCAAGGGAGGATAAGGTTGAGGATGTTATCCCTCATGGCCTTATCGTCAGCATGTTGATCGGCATAGCGGATCACCGCTTCGTAGACCTGCTGCTCAGACCTGCGGGTACCGTTCGTTAGCAGAAGCTTCTCCTCCTTAACCTGGCGTGGCGGTCCGGTGGGGAGCCTAAGTACTTGATCTGCAGGTCATCGGCCTGGAGCATCTCCACCCAGGCGGCGGGCTTGAGACCAGTCAGCTTATCCTCGTCGAGCAGGTCGCCAAAGTTCTGGGCCAGGTGTTCGCAGCACGCGGTCCTCAACGACTTGACGTCAAAGTTCTCGCTTTCAGGGAGAAGGGGAACCGAGTGGAAGTGTGAGCCGACAGGTAGATAACGCTGCAGCGGCGGTCACAGCGACACTTGGGGGAAGGGCACGGTACCTTAGATCGAGCAGGTGAAACAGATTGTCGCCATCGATTACAGCGCTCAATAGCTCTCCACACAACTCTTTGAGCGAGTGAATGCCGTAGTAGTTGGTGAGAGCGATCATCGGGAATACGTTGCGATCGTTGATGAAGCTGCTGTCGCCTGCAAGGGAGAGAGAGAGAGAGAGTGCGGTTGGCCAAATGCACGTGGTGCCTGGGGTCTGGTGGAGGCGGCGAACGTCGCCGTACCTGTGTACATGTACTGTAGCATGAGCTTAAAGCACTCATACCCATCAGGTTCGACATCCACGGTGAGTTCCTCCAGAGTGCTCTCCTTCCAAGCTGATGTAGTGTCGAGCATGGCCCTGTCGTATTGAAAATGCCGCCAACGAGGTGAGCCGCCACAAGATCACACTACGAGAAAAACTCAAAATAAAATTATATTGGAAATTCTTATTGTTAAAAATGATTTAAAGAAATAGGTACCTGAAGGTGTCCGACCAAACGCTGAGTACGGTTTTGTGGGCGGGCACCTTTTCGTCGCCGAGTACAAGGGTGACATCGCTCAGCTCTTGATTGTTGTACAATTTCGAGAAGCCCTTCTTCACGATGACACCAAATAGGGCTAAAGCATTGCAAGAGTGAGTGGGCGGAGGCAGCGCTTGGTGGTTGAGAGAAGAGAGTAAGAGGCACACCTGAGTTGAATGGCCTCTTGACCTTGGGATCAATGTCAAGGTCAAAGGTCTGCTTACGATCGAAATCAGCCACGTAGGGGGCTTTCCTCCTCGCTTCCTTCTCAGCAGCCGTGCGTTGCTTGAGCTTGCCCGTCAGCCCGGCCGACTTCCCTTCCTCCTTTTCCTTTCCCTTGCCGCGCGGGCTGGAAGACTTCTTTGATCCAAACATCTCCTCCTTACCCCTCTGCTCTGTGTGGCCTTGCGTTGCTTTCTTCTTGTCTGTGCGGCAGAAGAGCCTTCACCGCACACCCCACCCTTCGCCGAACAGACAATAAAACTGGCCTAAAAGAAATGTTGCGAGAAAATAAGCAATGTAGTCACGTGCTGACGTGGCCCCTACACCAGCGGTGACACGAGAAAGCCCTGCGTGCACGCTTTGCTTCACATCTTTATGTGCGACGATTCGTGACGATAGACACGTAGTATGTACAGGGAGAGGGAGACAAGTGTGGCTGGCGTGCGAGCGTCGTCAGTGGCACCCCACCTTGACGGGGCTCGCCTGAGGGCTGACCTGCGCAATCAGCTCCGCTCCTCCGTTGTAGCACTCCTTGAAGTTCTTTACGTCGCCGCACAGCTGGTGCAGCAGCTTGTGGGCCAGCTCGGGGATGGTCTGCACGTTGTTCTCGATGTAGAAGTCCCATCGCATCTCCTCGTAGAACTGCTCAACCGCGCCAGTCAGTCGTGCACCCCACGTAGACAAGACCAGTTTTTGGAGGAGGGGGGATACCGAGAGGGTCTGGTCCATCCACTGCCGCGAGCCTTCGTTGAACTTGAGTCTGCTGGGCTCACGCATAAGGCGCTGCTGGATACGATGCCAGAGGAGCTCGCGCTCGACCCGGATGCACACGGTGTAGATGTGAACGTCCGCTAGGCTCGCCAGCTCACGGAATTGCTCCCGAATGGCTGGCTCCAGCAGGTGGCCGTTCTTCTTGGCGTAGAAGATGGCGCTCAAGGGGCTCCGGTCCACGAAATAGATGCTCTCCCTGGCGTTCCTTTTGTGCTTGTCCTCTTCTTGACGCTGCGTCGTCAGAGTAGTAGACAACATGTTGAGATCATGAGACAAAGAATGAACACGAGCACGAGATGTCAACTCAGGATCAGAAGGCGTACCTGCAAGACTCGTTGGATCCAATTCGACACCCATATGCTTTCCATAGTAAATGTTTGCGGGTGGAGCGAGAAGTTCGGCATGTCGATGAACCCTTCGTCGAGGACAGGGAAGCCCATCTTCTGAAGATATCGGCAAAGCTCGCTCTTTCCGCTTCCTGCACAAGAGGATTCGTCGTTAGTTCGGTGCCCCGCACACAAATGCAGCTGACCGGTGTCATACCGTGGCATCCCTCAACGCAGATGACGATCATGGTTGTTTTTGGATTGTTGTTTTTTGGCTCTTTTTATGGGTGTGAGCTCTTGTTTGGTCTCTCCGGAGACTTGAGGTGGAGGAAGTGTCTTCGCAGTGGACTGTGGCAAAGTGACAACAAGCAAGCCCATCTTCTACCCGTCTTCGCTACACCGTGACCGTTATCAAAACACAAAATGATCTGATTGGCTCCTCTCCAAAAGTTTCGAGGCAAACATTCCAGCGCACATGTTTTGTATATCAGAAAGAAAATGAAAGAAAAGAGGGAAAATGTGCGCCACGTGGTTGCCGTGCTACCCGCGTTCGACCACCGAGCCCGACCTCGGTTCCACCTTGTATGACCTTGAGTCACCACAAGCATCGATTGAAAGCTTGTCAGTGACACGTGCCAAAAGCGAAGGAGGAGAGCAAATAAATACCTATCGTACATCTCCTTCTCCGAGAGAGGAGCAAAATCGTTGATGAAGGCACGCATGCCTCTGTCGACCACAAAATTGTATGGCGTCGATTGCCATTTCTGTCACAACAGGTAGAAGGACGATGTCAGATTCGACCTCGGTGTCGGTCGAACATGCTGAGGAGAGCGTACCCGGAATGAAGAGTGGAATTGCCACAGGAGACGCATCTTCTCGAAGTAGATCATGCCCCCATTGATGAACGTCTGCTTCTCCTCGACCTTGAACAAGTCCTGCGTGCAGATCGCTATAGCCAACACAACACCGTGAGCCGCCAAGCCGTCATTTCACTGTGGATGACCGAGCGTACCAAGATAGGGGATGAGAGGCAGCGGCGTCTTCTTGAGCACGCTTCGGTAGTTCCAGAAGTTGCCGTCTGTTGCGGCGAGCTCCATGACCTCCCTGTACAGGCGGGTGACTCTCTTGGACACCTTCTCCCACGAGCTCTTCAAGCGGGAGATGGCAGTCGTGTTCAAGCCGCCCACAATCGCGAAGAAGGTGTTGAAGTTGTGCATCTTTTGACACTCCTGTCGGGATGATGAAAAGAAAGAAATGCGTCAGCGCTCGATTGGGGGGGGGGGTGGCAAAACGGTCGTCGCGTGGTGCGCACCGCACAAATCCTGATGTACTGCTCGATGGCCTTTGCCCTCTCCACGGCTGTTTCATACTTCAGCAACATTGCGCACACCCATTGGCCCGTCTGTGTCCAGTGGAGGGAAGGTGTGAGCCACTCATCGCACGGTCTTCTCTTCGGGTGCAGACACGTCGAACCAGATTGAATCGCTTGACCATGGCCGCAAAGGACGGCGACTCTGCAGGCTGCATGAACCGGCCCTTGAGCAACTCTTCACAGTCGATCGACTCAAAGAGCTCCCTGCGCGCACGCGTAGTTCGCACTGTGAGCTCAGCCGCGAGCCGTCCGCACGCCTCGATCTGTGGGGGGGGGGGCACGTACCAGTCCATGAGAGTGAGCTGGCGGGCAATGTGGCCAGGATCGGCGGTTAGGAAATCGATGTCCTCCTTGGCTGAATGGACTGGGACGACACCAGCCCACGACTGGCCCGATGAAAGGGACACCGATCCCTTGCGCTCGTCCCTTGTTCCGGTTCCGGCGGAGGCGTTTCGCTGCTCCTCCCGCTCCTCCTTGAGGCTCTTGCCGGGCACCACAAAGCTGCCCGAGAGCGACAGCGTGCGGATCATGAAGCTGCCTCGTCGCTCCTTGACGGCCTCCTTCTTCGGGTCCCGCTCTCGGACATGGGTCGTTGACATGCTGGACGATAGAGACGCCGAGTTCAGGTCGGCCCGCGTGGCCCGTCGGCTCAGCCTTCTCTCCGCTCGCGGGCTGCCCCTGTCGGCGCTCTGTGTCTTTTGCTTCCGCTTGCCCGCCTCCTCGCCGCTGTCCCGCTTGGCCCCTGTGCCCTCCCGCTTAGACGCGTCCTCGGTACTGTGGTTCCGCTTGACCACTGGGCTTCCCTGTCCCTCGTCGTTCTTTCGGCCTACCTGCGGAGACGCCCCCCGCCTGACCTTGCCGGGACCACTGGTAGCGGCCGGAGGGGCTTCCTCTCCGCTGCTCTGCTTGTCCCGTGACTCACCTGGGTCATCCGCCGGCTCCGCCTTGACTTCGTCCCCGGAGGGCGTGCCCTTCATCTGCTGGAAGCCCTTGCCCATCATGGCGTACAAGGTACGGCTCGAGATGGTGACCGAGCGCTCCAGCTGCGACTTGCGCGCAACCTCCGGAGCTTGCCTCTTGGTCTGCTGCTCGGCCTCGTCCGACTGCGCCGCCTCATCCGGCTTGTCCATCGTCACCCTCTTGGTCTCCTCTCTCTTCGTCTTGACCGACCCTGACAGCAGCACTCCCGCCTTTTTGTCCGTCGGTTGGTTCTCCTTGTCCACTTCCAGGCACTCGGCTGTGGCGGTGACAGGAACAGGCAGCGCGTCGGCGTCATCTCGCTCGCTCTTCATATTGGACACGTCGGCAACGGTCTCATCCTCGAGCCGCGCCTTATCCTCCGGGTTCTCGTCCTTCGCCTCTACTATCTCATGGTCCTGCTTCGGTGCGTCGTCGTTTGTCATCTTCTTGTAGCCAGACTCGAGCCCGCGGAACATGATGAACGAGCCCTTTTTCTTCGTCGTTTTCGATTTCGTCTTCGCTTTCTTGGCCTGGTCGTCTTTGTCCTCTTTTCTCTTGCCCTTGCGGTCCTCATTTGTCGTCTCGCCGTTCTCTTTCACTGGCTCATGGTCGCCGCTGCTCCCGCCGCCGCTTCCCTTCTCCCTGTCTTTCTTGTCCTTCTTGGCCTTCTTGCTCTCCCCGCTCTTTCTGATGGCTCGCAGGGCCGACGAGAGCTTGCCCTGCGGGTTAAGCGACAACCTATGGTTGCCCAGCTGCGTGCCCCGTCTCTTCCTCAGCCAGTTGATGCCGCTCTTCCTCTCTGCGTCCTCCTCCTTGCCCCTTTCCTCGTCGCTCATGCTCGCCTGTCGTCTCTGGAGAGACCAACAGAGAACACCGCGAGCGATGAGCGATGAGACCAAAGAAAGACAGAAGGGAGGAAGAGGGAAAGGGCTGAGTGAAGTACCTTTTCCTCGGCGCACTCGGTGAGCGAGACGAGTATCGCCCACTCCTCGCCGTCGGTCGACTGTTTGAGCCTCTTCGAGAGCTGCGCCACGAACTCCTCGAGGCGCTTCAGGAAGGTGTGGGCCGTGTCGAAGCAGGACTTGAAGCAGTGCACCCAATACTCCACCGTCTCGAGCGTCCTATCCGTGAGGAGAAAGAGAGAGAGAGAAAGAAGGCCATCAGTGAGCCAAGTGCTAACCGACTCACTAGAGAAGCGGGCGCGGAGTACCTGACTCGGATATCGGTCATGAACTCCTCCTTGCCGCTGTTTCGCTGATAAATGCCAATGAAGTGTTCGAGCAGTTGAGTGGACGTGATGTAGTAGTCGTGCGTCAGGAACAAGATATCAACGAACGGCTCCTCTGATGGTCAAAGCGCAAACAGTGAGCCAGTGACAGAGGTTTGTGTGCGCAGACCCGGAGCAGGGTAGCATTGGGGGGAGGGAGAGGGCTCACCGAGGTAGTTAGGGTCGACGGCCGTCTCGACGATCTGTTCGACAGGCGCGACGGCGAGATGGCTGATTCCGTCGGTGGTGGCCTTCCACGTCATGTCCTTGAATGCCACGAATAGGCGCTCGTAGTGCTCGATCATCTCGTGCAGGATCGACACGCCCAGCGCCACCTCCCGGTCAGGGTCCTCGGGCCTCGAGCGGAGCAGGCAGGGGCCGAATATGATGGCCAGCGACTCGATGGCGATGCCATTCTTGTCAGCATTTTTGAGTAGATTGTGGAGGAAGGAGAGCAGATACTGGAGCATCGTCCGGTTGCCCGACGGGAGGAAATAGACCAGCGAGTGAATCGCTTTCAATCTGAAGCTCGTGCACTTGATGTCTGTTACCCCCCCCCCCACACCCAATGGTTCTATGCGTTAAGACGAGTGTGGCGAAGTGGGTAGAAGGAAGAGAGGCGACACGATGAGATGGAAGAACAGCTGTACCGAGACAGGAGGCAAGAGCGCGCTGTGTGGGCATGGGGAAGAGGCGAATGTGCACCCGGCAATACTCGCGGATGAGGGACAGCAACACCTTAATATGACCCACCACAAGCAACACAACGGTGCGTTGAGATGCATAACGAGGGGGAGGCGCAAGGAGGAGACCAAGGGGCGTGCAAACTGACCTGTGGTTCGCAGGCGGTGAGCTTGGCGGGATCGAGCGCAAAAGCGTTGGTGCTCTGTGGGGCGGATCTGACCGAGTGACGCGTCGATGAAGACGACGACGCCAACGAGTTCGTAGCACCCTGCTGAACGTCACGCCCGCCCACACCATCACAAAGACGGAACGCGACACGACATAACACGACAAGGATGCGGCTATGAGCACGATGGCAGAAATAGCGCCCGCAAACAGAAGCGCGCTTCGTGTTCGCACGCGGCGTATTTGCACACCACAGGATAGCTCATTTCTTCAGCCCATACACAAAGAGGGGTGGTGTGAGGAACGTACAAAAGACATGGTGGCACGCGCGTCTTTCCTCATAGTGATGGAAGGAACACGTCCGCTGGTCTTGAGCTCGGCTATCGGCGCAAGGGCAGACAAATAATAATGATTCAGAACAATAAATAAAAAGGGGAAGCGAAGATGGTAGTTTGGGTTAGGGGGGGGGGGTACGGTACCCGAAAGAATCTCCTGGAGCTCATTGAGTTCGAGAAGGTCGGAGGCGGAAAGGGGCTTCTCGAGGGTTGCGGCGTCGATCTTGTCCTTGTGGGCCTCGAGTCGCACCAACGCGTAACCGATTACCGATGAGATGACCACCTCATCCGCGTTCACCCCCGACCCACCGCCAGACTTGGACGACGGGGCACTGACGTGGCACACGGCGAAGGGCGAGGGGTTGGGCCCCGCCCCCCTTTGTCGCGGTGGCCGTCGTCGCTTTCGCTCTTCTTCGCTCATTGCCGGGACCGTTGCTGCTGAAGCAGGCTCGGGGTCTTGGGTATCCTGCGCGCTCTTGCGCAAAGCTATTGCCGCAAGGTCGTCGAGAGTGAGGGAAGTCCAGGAGGGCGGCGAAGGCGGCACGGTGGCCGGGGTGTCGTCTCCACCCTCCATCGCCAAAACCACCACCAAAAAAGAACACACAAACCGCCCGCACCCAAACCGAATACTACCTCGGGTGGTTGCTAACAGGAGCCAACAAGCCGAAAGCGTTCGTTCATTTCATTCGAAACCCACCAACCCGACGTCGGCATAAAAATACAAAAAACATTTATTAAGTCTGCCCTGCCACTTTCTAGGCGGAGGGGTCACTCGAGCGCTTGCAGACGCATGGGCGGATACCGCGGAGACACCGGTGGGTCAACGTCCTCGGATCTCTGCTGTGGTCAGGGTAGGCCCTTGTCAGTTGCACGCCGGCTCAGGGGATAAGGAGCCTGGCGATTACCTTGTTCTTCTTGCTGGCGGCAATCAGTTCCTGTTCCTTCTCCTCTTCTCGCCTGAGCACCTCTTCCAGCTCCCTGATTTTGAGGTCCCTCTTGTGGATGAGTTCCACTTTGCGTGCGTCCAAGACCAGTGTCTGCAGCACATTCTCCCTCAGGCCCACCAGCTCCCTCTCGAGCTGGTAGATACGCCGGCGACGCTTCTCGCCCTCCTGCTTTCTTTGCCTCCACTCGTCGTCCAACCTTTGGCCAAAGGCAGCACAGTAGTTGTCGAGCTGCTTATGTTGAGCCTCACCCTGCTGGCGTAGCAGTGCCTCGACCTGAGCCAACGCGAATGTCTCGGAGTCATGGCTGGTGCTGGTCCCCGCTTCCTCTTCCCCCTTCCTCTCCCGATTTGCCAAAGAGGCTGTGGATTCCACGGCGGAAGGCTCCTTGGTGTTTTCCTTTACCTTGCGCTTGTTGCCCTTCTTGGCCGACTTTGTGGTGTCGCCCCCACCCTGCACCTCCTTCTTCGCCTCTTTGATTTCCTTCCTTAATATCCGTCGCAGGGCATCCATCTCCACGGCGAAGTCGGCCAGGGTTGCTTCCATCACCCCCAGTCGCTCCAGCATCGGCGCTGTCGCGACTGAAGAACCAGCAGCCTCCCCGCTCATCCTTTCGTTCTTTGCCGGCCACTTTGCGGCCGTGGTTTTTTTTTTTTTTTTAATTTTGATTTTTTTTGTCTAATTGTTTTATTTTTCTCGTGTGCGTAGCCACTGCGTGGGAGGTGGTGGTTTATGGCGACAGTCTGTACAAACTGCTTTAATAATATATCAATAGTTATAACACCTGGATAAGATGAATGGACATGTACGCCAAGAGCTAGTGAGCTGGCACTGGAGCAGGGCTCCTGGCGGCAGTCGCCACCGGGGGCCTGAACCACGAACGGAAGGCAAACACCGCGACGATGCAGGCCAGTGTGAAGGCAGCCGCCAGCGGAGCGAGCAAAATCCATCCCGATCTGCATCCACGGGGTCACGTGTGAAAAAGAGTGAGGGGCCAGGTTAGGGTAGGGCGATCCGCCGCAGGCTCACAAGGGAGGAGCTACGCACTGATCATAGGGGAGATCAACGTCAATGTAGTCACCCGCTGTGTCACGATGTGATCAAGAAGGAAGGCCAATCAGATGGATCATTACGCACGCGGGAAAGGAGAGGCTTGGGGGGGGGAGGCTTACGACACTGGTTGTTCATTCCCTGGATCCAGGAGGGAATCGCTTCTAGCGTGAGGTTGGTATGGGGGCAGAGCGTGACATTGCAGGCGCCCAGGGAATCGCCTGACAGACACATTTGCTACAGCAGATCGAGAAGACGCGCAGTGTTAGCATGCTTGGTGAAAAGGGAACGTCGTGGGGGCAATGGTGGTTATAGCAGAACCTAGGTACCTTCTGCGAGCACCAACCACAGCGCGCGTCCAGCGAACAGTTTAGACAAGTCACAAAACCTTTACACACGGTGTCGACTGTTTCCGACATAAGAGAACTCGCGCGGGTAAGTGATGTCCACGAGAGAGCTCTCCTTACGTGGAAGATAAGGCGGGTACCGGGGCAGGGACACTCTGTCGCCGCCGACCGCCAAACTGTGCAATTGGCCGCTGGCCGTGTGCTGTTGCCGGCCATGCAGCCGAGGTGACCAGCATCGGCGCACCATCCGCACTGCGAAAGAGGGTTAGTCAACGTTGGAGGAAAGGATTGTTTGGTTTGAGGGGGGGGGGGGGGCAAGAGTTGAGCGTACCCCTGGAACGAGGCCGCAAGAGGAGCAAGAGGTAAAGCTGGTACAGTTGGTCGCTGCGGTGGGGCAAGGGTAAGAAAGTAACAATAAGAATGTCCAAAAAAACTAATCACAAGGAGAGCATCCACACCATAAACGGGATTGGTATATGTGATAACGGCGAGCGCGAGAACAAAGAGGACCGACTGCATCTTGAGCGCAGAGCTGCGGAGGGTGGGCACCAAGCTTGTTGGCGTGACAGATGCAAGATAAAAGAATTTCCTTTGTTTTCCTTTGGCCGTGTCAGGAGTTGCGATTAGGCGAAAACATGAAATGGCGCTGGTATGAGTGGAATGGCGCAACCGTGCCGCAGACACCGCGTCAGCAGTACCTCCGGTAAACTGCCTCCCCCCTTCAACCCAAAAAACAGGACGAGGCAACCACGACCAGCTGCTCGTGTTCCCTGCCCACTCTCGCGCACTCGCCACGAGATAGAAATCGTGATCGACACGAATTAGAGTAGAGCAGCCGATTGATTAAGGACCTCGATCAGCCCTTTCTCTCCCTGCTCAGCCTCGTCTCTTAGACATCCTTCTTTTCTCTTCTCCAATTGTAATTAATCGATAAGCCTACTCCTCCACAAAATGGCCAAGTCAGTGGTGCGCGTACATTTTATGGACTCGAACTCGAAGGCCTTCGCCATCGAGTCAGGAGCATCGGCCGACGCCATGCTCAAGCTCGTCATCGAGCGCCTCGAATTGAAGGAGTCAGCCACATTCGCTCTCTTCGAGAAGAAAGATGACTGGGAACGCTGCCTCGAGCCCGATGAGAAGCCCGCGGAGTTGATGAAGGCCTGGACCGGCGACCCCAAGGACGAAAGCTCACCGCGGTTCCTTTTCAAGAAGAAGACCTTCATCCGTGACGACGACCGCGAGCTCAGCGACCTCGTGGCTCGCCATTTAGTCTACATCCAGGCTCTGGCCTCTGTTGTCAACGCCGACTACCCGACCTCCCCCGAGCAAGCTGTGCGTTTGGCTGGACTCCAGGTGCAGGTCGTCTACGGTGATCACAACGCCGCCACTCATGTTCCTGGCTTCCTCACGTACTCTTCTCACCTGCGCCCCCCCCCCAATCTCGTCAACTGGTTGCATTATTATGTGCGTTGTCAGTTAAATTTTGGGTTTTGGTTTTGGTTGCTGGCCACGACTAATTCCAAAATCATCATCATTTGTGGGGGGGCAAACATGCAACATTGCAGGACCAATCTCAAGGACTACATCCCCAAGACGCTGTTCGCGACGAAGAAGCCTGCTGAATGGGAGTCCATCATCTTCGCCGAGCACGCGAAGCACAAGGGCAAATCGGCGGATGAGGCGAAGCTGGGCTACCTGTCTCTGGTGAAGAAGTCGCAGTTCTACGGCACCACCTTCTATCCGCCCTGCAAGAGCGTCAACAACGGACGAAAGATCCCCAACAAGGTCATCATCGGCGTCAACGCCGACGGAATCATGCTGCTCAAGCCCAAGGACAAGGAACTCATCTCTACCCACCCCTTCACGGAGATTTGCAGCTGGGCCTCCTCCTCGACTACCTTCGCCTTCGAGTTTGGCGTGCAGTCCGAAGCGACCAAGTACACCTTCGAGACCAAGCAGGGCGCCATTATCGCTTCCACCATCCAGACCTACATCGATATCCTCGTCGAAATGCTCACCAACGGCAACGAGGAGGACGAGTCCACCGCCACAGGCACCTCCCACGGCTCCGAGGGCGACGATTAAGGCAAGAGAGTGGCCCCTCCCCCTTCCCACCTCTGTCTCTCTCTCTCTCTCCTGCTCTCTCCCGTCTGCGTTGTCGTGGAGTCGACGGTGTCCGAATTGAGCGCGAGGAGCGGAGCCCGGGCTGAGCTGGCCACCAGCGACCCTCTCTCTCCCGGCTCTTCTCTCTTCCTTCGAACCGCCATCTCGTCTTCGTCCTCTTCCGCCCTCCGGCCACCCTCCTCCTTCGGTCTCCTTCTCTCGCCTCCTCTTAACGCGTTATGTTGTTGTTGTGCTATTTTGGTTTTCCGTATGTGGGGCTCATTGTCGTTGTAGAATAAACACTCAGGAAACAACGCACGCGAAGGTGGGGGTGGGGAGCGCTGGTCTGCCGCCTCACGCGAGCTCGCTGCTGTTCATCCACCTGCCCCGACCACACACCCACACGACCGTGGTCGATGTTTAGGACCGCAAAACAAGACAGGAAGGGGGGGGGGCAGCTGCACGAACCAGATGACGAGGACATCGAGCACGACAAAGGTCTTCCACGCGAAAGCTGGGGCAAGGAAACCGACGGCGCTCCACGATCGCTTGTAGAACGACACCAGGCACCCCAACATGACCGCCCAGCCGAGCATCGCGGTGAGCAAGGCCACCAGCAGCTCGTGCAGGAAGAAGAACAGGCAGAGCCAAATCTAGAAGTTGCACGCAACGCAGCCCGTGGGTCGTCAGCAACCACTGTCGCACTGGGGGGGGGGGAGAGTGGGCGAAGCGTACCTGAAAAATAAATAAATGAATTAAATACAAGGAAGTGGCCAGCTTGTTCCACTTCCAGCCACCGCGACGCCACACGACCCACATCCCGACGGCCGCCAAGAAAAACGTCGAGATCCACGCTGGAGCCAGCAGCATGTCTGCGGGTTGCGTTGGTCAATTGTCTCTCGGACTCCTAGGCCCGGCGAGGGACGCGTACCCGGTGGTTGGAAGATCGGCTTCTCCAGGTCACTGGTCCCGGACCGACGACCACCACGCTAGAGTGAGCGGGAGGCCTCGAGGACCCGCCCATAATGGGGCAAATGGTGTGTATGTGTGTTGTGTGTGTGTGTGTGTGTGTGTGTGTGTGTGTGTGTGTGTGTGTGTGTGTGTGTGGCGTACACGTTCCACCAGTGCGAGTTGATGCCAACGTCGGCGATGTCGTAGCCCGGGGTGATGCCAGACAAGAAGATGCCCAGCGAAAGTCCCAGCACAAAGGTTGCGATCTGGCCAGGGGAGGGGGACATCGAACTCGTGGTCAGCGAGGCATGTGGTGGTGGCGATGAACGAGGACAGAGGTACCTGCCACCCGATGAAGCCCAGCACTTGCGCAAGCGGTTCCATGAGGGGCAGTATCCTTTGCTCTCGCTCTGCGGCCGCACATCGGCAGTTGTGAGTGAAAACAACAAGGAGGAATAAGAGAAAAGAAGGCGAGGTCTACCCATGTAGATGGGTAAATAGCCCCCCTCCATGCTGTGCTCACTCCTCTTCCTCTTCTTGTGTCCGCTTTTGCGCGCCTTCTTGCCCGCTTCCCCGTGCTTTGTCACCTGACTCTCTATGTCCCCCGTCTTCTTGCTTGCGCCCTTGTCTTTTGGGTGGCCGTGGCCGTGTTTGTCGTGGCCCCGTGCCTTCTTTGGCTTGGCCTCCTTCCGCTTCAGGAGAGGCCCGCCTTCGCTGTCGCTGCTGTTTGCTTCGCTCTCGCTCTCCGTTTCTTCGCCCTCAGTCTCGGTGTGGCTCTCACTCTCGCTGTCGCTGTCTGCAGACCGGCCATTTTCGCTCTTCTTCTTCTCCGCTTTCGCCTTTTTGTCCTCTTTCGTTTCGCCCTTCTTCTCTTCGGTGGTGTGCCTCTTCTTCTTCTTCTGCTGCTGCTGCTGCTGGTGCTCTCCCTCCTCCTCCTTTTCCTTCTTTGCCTTGGTCCTGTCCGAGGCCAGCCTCTCCGCCACGCTCGCGCCTGCAGCGGCCAGCCGCTCCCTCCGAACCTTGCTCCAGTCCATTGAGCGTCGGGACTCCACAATGGCCGTGTGGGGCTGCTGCTCCGCATCGGCGCTGTCGCTTGGGTGTGGTGGTCCGGGCTCTCTTCTGCGCCGGCTCTCGACGCTCAAGTGACCCGTGGGGCGGGGCGACCACTCGCGCCAGGTCGGCACCAACGGAGTGCGCAGGGGCGAGAGGGACCGCCCGCTCTTGGTGGTGGCCACACGGGACGTCTGCTGCTTGCTGCGTGACGTGGAACGAGAGGTCGGTACATGGGCGGCATGCGCTGCCTCATCTTCGCCTCCCTCGCCGTAATTAATCGACGTCTTCAAAGATGCGAAGGCGGGCATGTCGTGGGCAGTGGCAGCGGTGAAGGAGACGGAGAGGGGCGAGAGCGGAGCAAACTTGGCTTGGAGGGACGAGTGGGAGTTGGCCTTAGGCACGCGGCAAGGCACGGAGGATTCCATGGTGCTCTCGGATGAAGACGAGCTCACGGAGGAGGATGAGAGGGAAGTTTCGGTCGTTGTCTCGCCTGGGCCATGCGTGCTCGTGCCAAGTCGTGCATCCATAGGTGGGCCAAAGACAAAGTGCACCGCTGCCAGGGCGGGGTTAAATCGATTTATTATTATTCTAAATTTTAGCCCATTTTGTCGACATCACCGCCCGCTGGCGAGGAAAAAAGCACGCCTCGAGCTGGGCCCTGTCGTGCGAGAGGACACCTACCACACGCAGGAGGGGCCAAAGCAAGCTGGCCACTCATGAAGGGTGAGTGGGTAGGACCTTAGATCGCGGCCTCAGCTGCGAGGACCGCGGGGTGTGGGCGTCGACAAGCCTTTCGCTGGGATTCGAGAGGAAGGCCCTGAGTGCATTCGGGCGAGAATTCCTCCACTCTGTCACCGCCTGCTCCGCTGAGTCCGTTGGAGGGCAAGACGCACTCATTGTACCTCAAACGAACAAACTAACAACATCCGCTCCACATCCATCACTTGCCGAACCCACCCGCCACCTTGATCACTCCCATTTCAGCACGATGTCCTACGAAAGAGAGGTCGACGTGCTGGACCTCTCCCAAGAGGAAGAGGTCACCGTGAATACGACCAGCGTAACCACCACCTCCACTCGCTCCGTCACTCGCGAGGTCATCACACCTGCGCCTGCCGATAGCGGCCTGCGCCGACGCGAAGTGGGTCGCGCAGCCATCAACAACAAGGCTTCGGCCAACGAGCGCTTCCTGCCTTGCGAGTACTACGGGCGTGACGCTGGTGCGGGTGTCCTGCCCCAGGAGTCCGAGGAAGAGGCCGAGCTCGAGCGGAGGCAGGCGCGTGATCTGCTTCGTGCTATCGAGAACCGCAAGGGTCAGCAGCAGCGAACCTACGACGACAGCGGCGAGGAGTATTCCACCGCGAGATCTTCTTACGAAGGAGAGGAAGACGAGAGGTACGAAGCGCAGCCGCGAGAAGAGGAAGTCGAAGAAGAAGAAGAAGAGGAAGAAGAACGTCTGGATGAAGATCATGAAGAAAGGAAGAGGCTCGCCTCGATGAAGAAAAAGGGAGAGCAGTACGTGAAGCGAGTGGCAAAGGAGGTCGAAGATGCTGGCCGCCGAGGCGCTTCTCGCGTCAAGCACCGCGCCGCTGCTGCCGCCAAGCGTGCCAGCGTATGGCGCCCTTCCTCCACCAGGCTTCTCCTTCGCCTCGCCCTTGGCGGTACCCCCCCCCGCTTCAACTGCACACGCTCGCCCTAATCTTCTGGTCTGCATGTCCGTAGGCGTGTTGACAGCGTTGGTGTGCATGTTCGCCTACGAGTACTTCCTGGGCTGGGGACCATCCCGGCCGGTCTACTACCCCGACGGCACCTGGCACGAGCTCCCCCCAGGTTCCAAGGCTGGTAAGCGACAATGACCCTAACCCTCCTTCACCCTTCTTCAACACTAATAAGATCTCCTGCTCCCGCTCAGGATCATGGGGCATTCCGTACCTGGGCGAGTCTATCGACTACTATCGCGACCCCTTTAAGTTCACCCTCCGCCATGTCCGGGTACCTCAGCTGTCGCCCCCCACTGCGGCTCGTGCGAGCGTCACGCTCACTGCGCGGCCATCGTGGCCACCGTCGTGGTCCGCAGAAGTACGGCCCGGTCTCCTATTCGAACTTGTTGGGCGACCACACGGTGGTGCTCTCCGGGCCCAAGGCTCTGGGCCAGGTCTTCTACAACTCCAGCCTCGTGCAGCGCCGCGACGCCCTCCCCGCCCACATCGCCACGCTTCTCGGGCGGGACATCCTCCCGGCCCTCGACAACTCGCGACACGCCGAGGTGCGCGCCGTCATCATGCAGGCCATCAACACCCGCGGCGTCATCCAGGCCCACCTGGGCACCCTCGATCGGGTCATGAACAAGTGCGGCCTCCATCTCTTCCCTCCGTGGCCTCCGCTCAAGCATTGATGATCTGACGAGTGCGTGCGCGTTTGCGTGTGCGGAATAGGCACATGGCCCACTGGACCCGTCAGCCCGCTCCGTTTGACCTGCTTCGGGACATCAAGGGCATGACCGCCTCGATGGCCTCCACTCTGTTCTTCACCGACGACGAGGGCCACTACCTCGCTCCGTTGCTGGATCAGGTGCTGGCGGCCCTGTCGGGCTTCCCCTCCCCCCTCACCGGCTCCACCTACCGTACGCCACCCCTCCCCCGCCCCCTTCCCCTCTGTCTCTGGCTGGGTATCACCAGCACGAGCCTTACCCCTTTTTTGTGTCACCACGTAGGGCGGGGCGTGAGCGCCAAGGACCAGCTGCTCGCCTGGTACGAGCGTGCCATCGAAGACCACCTCCGCGAGATCGAGGCCCACTCCAACAAGTATGTCTCTCTCTCTCTCTCTCTCTGTAAGTGCGCGTGTGCGCTGAGGAGCCCGCCCTTGCCCACTCCGCGGTCTTCTCTGGAGAGCCTCCTGACGGAAATTATGTGGTGGGGTTGGGTGCTTGTCGGCACAGGTACAACGGCGACGTGCTCGACCTGATGCTCAAGCTCTCTCACAAGATTCCCGACATCACCCCGACGCACTTGGCCCACGAGGTAATGGCTCCCAACAACCCTACACACGTAGGCCACAATCCTCGACACGGGACTCAATTAACGTGCGTTGGCGTCTCCAGCTGCACTACCTGGTCTTGTCCACGTACGAGCTCTACAACCCGATCGCGGCGGTGCTGGTCGCTATGGAGCAGTACTCAGGTACAGCCGCCTCTCTCTCTCTCTCTCCCCCTCACGCGGTGCTGTAGCGCTGAACCCTCACCCCGGCCACTCGCTATTCCATCACCTGCCCAACAGACTGGGTGCCTATTCTGCGTGAGGAAGTCGAGTCGATGCATTTCGACCCCGCCTACCCCGCCTTGCCCTTTGACAAGCTCCACCGCACCGACCTGCTCACTCTCTTCATTAACGAGGTAGAAGATCAAGACCTCCCCTACCGTCACGTTCTTTGCTGGAGAGAGATCTCTCGATTGGGATTGCCAGGGATGATCCACTCACCCCTCCCCTTTCCTCACACAGACCCGCCGATTCTATCCTTCGACCGTGATCGAGTGGGGCAAGGCCAAGCTCAACTTCGAGTTCGACGGCTACTTGATCCCCGAAAACTTCAAGGTTATCGGTGCGCTATCATCGCCTCCCCCCTCCGCACGACCTCCTCCTCTCTTCATTTAGAGGCTCACCCCTCTCCGTCGCCAGGTGCCGTGGCCACCACCCACCTGGACTCCAACAACCACAAGAACCCCGAGGAATTCGACCCCACCCGCTTTGCTGGTAACCCCTCGGCCTCAACCGTCGCTCAAACCCTGCCAGCGCTAACATGTGCGTGTGTGCGTGTGCAGATGAGGTCAACAGCGAGTATTCGTACGTGCCCCAGGGAGGCGGACCGCGTGACAGCCCGACGTCGCACCGCTGCGTGGGCGAGGACCTGAGCTTCTACACGGTGAAGCTGTTCCTGATGAACTTGCTCGCCCGCCATGAGTGGACCCTGGCGGCGGGGCAGAACGTCAACTTCGACACCGCCCACTACCTGCCCGAGCCCCACTCTCTCCGCGCCTCCTCGTTCTCCAACGCCTCCTCGCCCATCTCCTTCTCCGCGCCTTCGGCCTCGCTCCCCTACGACTACCACATCACCCCGGACCACATCACCGTCGCCGTCGCCTAAGCCAAGAACAACCACCGCGCACACCACCTTTTCCACTTTACTTTTTTCATCTGGTTGATGATCGTCATCTTCAGTTACAACTCTCTCCTCTCGTAGCTATTCTACAACAACAACAGCGATAACACTTTTTCCCTAAAGGAAGGTGAAGGGTAGCATGGCCGGGTTGTATCGAAAGTAGTACTCCCGCCACAGCTGCAGGCGCTTGTAGTTTGCGCACAGCTCGTACTGCGGCAGCACGCCCCGCGTCTCCCCGCTGTATCTGTGAGGCGCGCGTGTGAGTTCGTGACTTCGAGGCGACATGTTATTCTTCTCCATTGCGAGGTACATGTACCTGGGATTGAGGTAGCGGCTTCGGTTGGCATTGGCGTGAGCCCAAAATGAAGTAGTCCGCACCTTCAGCGCAATGGCTGGATCCTCTCTGTCATGCAGTGCGTGCGCTGTGGTGTGAGTAGTGTCCAGCAGCTGCCTTCCCTCCCCCCCCATGTAATTTCGTGTCTTGCTCTGGAGGCGGCGGCACCTTTGTTTTTGGCTGTTGCACAGAAACGTCCCGTACAGACCCGAGTGCGAGTGGTCACTCAAGGCCAACAAAAATTCGCCTGCAACAAGAGGGGGCCAGTCAGCGGCCAACATAGAACAAAGTGGCCGGGGAAAACCGAACCGTTAAAGTCAAAATGGTGAGGGTACTGCTGCATCAACTGCCACACGCAATCCAGAAACTGGTGGAAGATAGGCGACGACTCCCGCTTCTTGCCCGACTTGTGGGGCGTGTCGTAATGCGCCGCTCGGTCGGCAAACTTGTGCCCAAAGGATAACCACTCCTGTGGTGTGTGTGTTGTGTGTGGGTGTGTGTGTGTGTGGGTGTGTGTGTGTGTGTGTGTGTGTGTGTGTGTGTGTGTGTGTGTGTGTGTGTGTGATGTGTGTGTGGGCGTGTGTGCGCCCGTGGGTGCCGCCAGGTGCGATGAGCGCGGCACGCGGAGAAGGGAGACCACGTCAAGGCAGGTGAACCTTTTCAATCAACACCTGGAAGCCAGTGAAGGTTCGGTAGTAGTCATCCAGGATCAGCTGCGCCAGCGACACGATCTGTGCGGCGACACGTCAGCAACCGATCGATCACAGCAAACTGTGGACACGAGTGGGGAGGGGACCGCAGAAGGACACCATGCGCACGTCACGAGAGCGCAAGCAATACCTGCGGCGTGCGGTCCCAGCCATCGCTGCAGTGGACGACCGCCGAGGCCTCCAGGTCATGCACGGTCGCCGCCACCTTAACTGCTCCTCGCAGCACGGTGTAGATGTGGCTCATCCAGGTCGTCAACGCCGAGTACCACGCCGTCTACGACGTGAACGTACACGTGCCACGCGTAAGCGTAGGTGCTCGTGGCGCGTGCGCGTTGGTTCAGGCAACGAGTACCTGGCTGTTGTCTTCGTTGATGTTGAACGTGTGGCACTGCTCGTAGAGCTTTCTGTGGCTGTCGCGCACGACGTGGATGTTGTCGATCCCGAGGAACTTGAACCGCGTGTTCTTGTAGATATCCTGCCGCTCGTAGCCCGCCCCCTTGGCCTGGTTGGCCATGGCGTTGGCCTTGGGCCGCGCGTCGAACACGAACAGAGTCTCTGACCGCGGACACGCCTCCCTGTCCCATTCGTGCGCACGCGTCCGTGTGTTACGATGAACGTCGACAGTCAGAGAGCAGCACGAGGCGGGCGGGGGTAGACGCGCGCGCGAGGCGTTCAACGTTTGGGGCACCTGATGATGCGGAGCAGATGCTCGTCCTCGAAGTTCTGCTGGAGGGTGATGCCCACGCGCGGTTGGCTGCATCTCACTATGACCGCGCCGTTGCCCGGATGTCGCCACACGGCCACGGGAATGCGGCCGCTCGTCCGGAAGTCGCGCACCGCCGGCAGCATCGTATCGGAGAAGCCCTAATCGTCTCCCACCCACCCGCCCATCCGCCCACCAACAAAGAACCGGTGAGGAAATGGGCGCCTTAGGCCAATTGGAGATTACGAAGCCGTGGGAGAGGGAGGCTCAGGTTACCGTGGGCACGGCCAATACTTTGGGGTACGACTTGCAGAAGGAGTAGTCCTCGTTGACCTGCGTTAATCGCCACAGGCTGCACGCCAAGTTGGATGCAACGGCATATAAGCAAACGGAAATAAAATAATAATAATAATCAATGAGAAAATTTTGGTAATAAATAGGAAAACGTAAAAAATAGCACCATCGCTCATACTAAAAATGATATTGTGCACCAGAAGTCGTAGTAAGAACGCACTTGCTGGGGATGCCGATTCGTTGGTACTCCTCGAACACATCGTACACGCCCCATCCCTTGTCAGGATCATACCACTTCCTGAGGAGATGCGCAAAAAGATGAGGAGAAGACTGATACACACGCACGCGCCGGGCAATCCCCAGGCATTGGAAATGTGTGTGATGTGTGTGTGTGTGATGTGTGTGTGTGTGTGTGTGTGTGTGTGTGTGTGTGTGTGTGTGTGGCTTTTGTGTACTTTTCTTCTTTGGGAGGACGATAGGCGAATGCAAACAGGCCTGTCACGGAGGCCGGCGAATGCGTGCGCACGGCGTCGACGAACTGGACACGCCATGAATGCGTTCGATTGAGCACCGGCGCAGCTCTGCGGTGCGGGTCCGACCGCTTCACGGGTGTGGTGGGGGGTGGGGGGAGCGCGTACCAGCTTGCGGGAATCGGTGAAGCAGCCAAAGCCGAGGCGGATGGTGCGTATGTCCTTGCACCACACGTCCACCAGGTGCTCGGAGTGCGCGATCGACTGCACGGACGACACGTACCTCTTCTTCTGCCGCAGCGGTGCCGGAATGGCCTTCTTTACCTGCGTCGCGCGCACATTGGGAAAAGTGAACACATGCGTGCTCGCACGAGACACCCCGAGAGGGGGGGGGGAGAAGGAGGACGCTCACCAACTTCTGGTAGGCGGTTGGGCCATTGCCCGAGTTTTCGGTGCTGTCGCCGCTGAAGCTGAGGGGCTCGACCCGGATGATGCTGCAGAGCGGCACACGGACCTCATCATAGCCACCCGGCGAGTCCTGCCCCGAGCCCCGCCGCTTAAACAAAAGTGCGATAAAAGCAGTCGTGAGCGACCCGAGTCGCACCTGGGCAGCGGCGTCGGGCACGAATATGAGTTGGTAGTTGGTGATGAGAAGGCATCCGGGCACTCGCGACTCCTCCAGCCAATCGGTGTACCTACGAGCGAGGTGGACAAGTCACCGGGGGGGGGGAGGTCTGAGCCCTCGGCGTTACGAGGCCGAGCGAAGCAGACACAGCTCGGAGGGGAGCGGGGGGCGGTACCTCGAGGCGTAGTTTTCGCCCCAAACGACTTCCTCGCCGCGCATGAGGTAGCTCGGGCGCACGCGCAGCTTGGACGTGATGCTGTTGATCGGCGTGGGGACGGGCGAGAACGACACGAACTCGTCGGAGCGGAGATTGCCTGCACGCGTGGCCCACACGTCAGCGGTCACACAGGCGCATGGCTCTCATCAACAACGTCGCCCGCAGTTTCGGCGATGGGGCCAAGATGTTGTGATGTGCGGTGTGCGTCGGAAAGGTGCTCACGCACGTTCGGACTTGGAGGGCACCAGGGCTGAGTGCGAAATGGCGTTGACGTTGGAGCACGATCTGTTGAGGCCGTAGGGGACACCGAGCGAGGTCTGCTGCGCGCGGGGTGGCAGCTCCGCAAAGGCCAGGCTGCGGCCGTCAGACGCCCTCTTTTCCGACGCCTCGCGCCCCGACGCAGCGGCGGCGGCGGCGACAGCGAAGACATCGTTGCCTCGCGACATGTCGTCGGAGTTGGATTTGAAGTGCCGAGTCGCTCCGGGAGCCGGGTTGGAGGGGCGCCCCGGGGGCTGTGGGATCGTCGGCAGCGGCTTGTTCTCGTGCTGCAGGCGGGCCCGAGCTCGCGAGGCCGTGTCCTGGATGGCGTGGAGGCCAGCATCACCACGCGATAATCAGATGGACGGAGGGGGCATGGAGAGGAGTGAAGGGGGGGGGCTACCGAGGTGCTCTTCTTGAGGGGAGGCCGCGACGATGTTAGTGAGGGCGGTTGGGAGCGGTTGAGCTGCGAGGAAGGAGCGGCGGTCGACGTGGATGTGGAAGTGGTGGCCGGCGTGGAGAGGTAGTCGTAGAATGAGGCGGGGGTCCTGGGCGGGGACTGCTGCTGACCTGGCGCCCTGGCGCGCGGGAACAGGGGAGATGTGGCCGATGAGGCAGCGTCTGCCGACGATGAGGGGGGCAGGATGGCCGAGCCGCTCACCGCCAGCCGATTGAATTCCTCGCGCAGCTGGCGCACGATCTGGCTGAGCCCAAACATCCAGTAGGACCTCTCCTCCTCTGACTGATAGACCGTGCATGCAAGCCCAATGGATCAGCACACGGTGGCATCGGATCGTGCGAGTGGGTGGTAGTGCCACAGCAATCATCGTTTCAAGCAGAAGAGCGCGCGTTGGTCAAGCCAGACAGAGAACCGGCGGGAGGAGAAAGGAGATGGAGGAGGAGCAGGGTACCACGGTGGTGAGGTAGAACTCGCGCTCTCGGCCCTCCTTCTGTGCCACAATGCAGAAGGCATACTCATCCTACACGGGCGTGGCGCCATTCGTGAGAAGAGAGATGGCCAGGTGTGGGAGAAGAGGGAGACTGACCTTGCGCTTGGTGTTGAAGGGGAAAATGCGGCTGGTCTGGAGGAGGTCGATGAAGCCCTTGGGCGTGTTGGAGGTGTTGGTGACGTAATAGAAGAGCTTCTTGCCCTTGAGGATAAACCAGCGCTTCTTCCACGACTTGATGGCACCCTTCTCGCCTCGCTTTCGAAGCCAGCCCTCCAGCCGCAGCTGCAACTCTGTCCCCTGCTGCAGGCCACTGTCCTCCATCCTCTCACCTCCTCCGTGACGTGCCCACCAGAAAATTGATTTGCCAAGGGCCCTTCACTAGCACGGTATCATAACAAGGCAAGGTAAACGATCAAATCAGAGATCAAATGAAAAGAAAGGAGAGATTTAAATTTATGAGGAGGTCTTGCCTGCGAGTCTTCTTCCTTATGTGCGCTTATTTTTGCTGACCCTCACTGGGTGGGGGCGTCAAAGCCAGCGACGGATGTTTGTGGTTGTGAGTGTTTGCAAGGGTCGACGGCTTCATGGGCAAATTAACCGGAGTTCTGACGCGATCGACTCACACGGCGAGTACGAGTATGTCCTTCCTTGGCATCTTCGCGTGCACTACTACTGCACAGGGAAGGCTTTTTGCATGTTTCTTGTTTACAGCTATCAGGTCTTGTGAAGTGGACTGGTCTAATCGCTCCTCAGAAACTCAGTGATCTTAATCGTGCGATCTGCTGACGCGGAGACCTTGGAGCGGGACGAGAGAGAGAGAGAGAGAGGTAAGCGAATAGCAGCTGCACCTGAGCGAGAAGAAAGGGGTTGACCGGCAGCGCACCATCTTGAAGTCGTCAAATTGTACTTGTCGCACGGTGGAGGCGTGGAAATCGGTCTCGCCCGTGAACGAGCCGAACGTGTGCAGGCACTCGAAGGTGTCCATGTCCCACAGCTAAACAGCCAATCAATCGAATAACCGCATCAGGTAGTGTGCGCAGAGGTCATCTCGGCCTGCGAACGGGGGTGCGATTGAGCGGACGTGCGTGTTACCTTGATGGTGTGATCGAAGGAGCCCGTGATGAGCCGTCGGTTATCAAACTGCATGCAATAGATGGCACCTGTGTGCCTGTCCACGCAGTCCTCGTCTGAGACGACGGCCACGCAACGACCCAGCTCCAAATCCCAAACCTTATGGGCCAGCGGAGGGATTGAGAAGGATAGAAAGAGGTGAGAGAGGTGGGCTGCAGGGCACATCGCGAACACGTGGCATGCGTGAGGTACCCGAGCAGTCCTGTCCTCACCACCGGAGATGAGTCGATTGTTGTGGTAATACAAACAATACACTGCATCGGTGTGTCCCATGAGCGTGTCCCTACTTCGCATCGTTCGCAAATCCCAAAGCTTGATGGTCCTGTTACAAATGACCACCACAAAAACGATTGATCGAATAAATAAATAAATAAATAAATAAATAAAAAAACGCCGCTCTAGCAGCGAGTGGAGGTACCGGTCTGCACTTCCGGACATGAGCAAATCCTCCTCGAAGTGGAGGCAGGACAGACCGCGTTCGTGGCCCACCAGCGTGTTGAAACATTTGCCCGACCTGGAAGCAATGGGGGAGAAAACCTTTTAGGCCCGGTAGAGTGGTTTGGTGGTGGGACTGAGTGGGCAAACCTGAAATCCCAGAAGCATATCGTTTTGTCGGCGCTTCCGCTGACGATCTTGTCCTCGTCAAACTGCAGGTACCATACGTTGTCCGTGTGCCCCACCAGCGTGTTGACGCATCTGCCCACGTTCAAGTCCCATATTTTCACCGTTTCGTCCCTGAGCGGAAGCAGCGGAGCTTGAGTTTGGTTGGATTCGGTCAGTAGTGAGAAAGCGGTCGTACCTGCCGCCCGTCACGAGGGTGTCGCCCTCGAACATGAGGCAAAGCACGCGGTCCCTGTGAGCGTGCTGGGTGTCGTCTTTGTTCAACGCCATGACGGCCTTGACCTCGTCCTTCTCCTCCAGGTTACGGATGTCCCACACTGGAATGCAATCGCCTGCGGGTCAGGCAAACGGAGCGGCGGCACGCACGCAGCACTTCTTGGTGGCCGGGCCGCACCCTTGACGGTGGCGTCGAAAGACCCAGAGATGATCTTCTCGTCGTCGTACTGACAGCAGCACACCTGCGACTCGTGGCCTACCAGGGTAACAACGCGGGAATACTGCCCAGTGCGCCAGTCGTCGTCCAGCCGCTTCCTGTACTCGAACACGTCCTTCCAGCTTCGCTTGAAGCGCTTCTTGGCCTGGACGTGGCGAGTGTTAGGTGAAGCTCCCCGGGGAGAGGCGGACGACCAGTTGGACAGAGAGAAGAGGATGAGGTGACGCACTCGCCCATTGTCTTCCGAGCACTCGTCGTTGTCGTCCGCGGTGGAGTGTGGGGATGCAAGTGAGAGCGATGGCACCTCCTTTTCGAGACCCGCGCTTCTGGCGCGCCATCTCTTGTCACAGAGCCCCTTCCACAGTGCCTCGTCCGAGGCAAGGCGGTGCCATTCGCGATTGACGAGAGCCACCGAGGCCAGGTCTCTCGCGCTGAGGAAGGTCAATATGTGAAGGTTGAGCTCGAGCGGCAATACCGAAAAGTAACTGCAGGTGACGGTCGAGCAAGCGCTGCCCATGTGCACCTTCTGCATAATCGAAATAAAAATAGACATAAAATTAGCTAATAACAGTAGCGCAAAACGTTTGCGTTGCGAGGGGGAGAGGGCGCACGAGGAAGGCTTCGAGATTGTTGAGTTCTTGGAGCCTATGCTTTACTTCTCCTGAGATAAGATCGAACTGATGGAGAAGGTCGGACAAGTACGTAGACACGCTGTGACTTGCGGCAAGCTGATTGAGCCCCTTGATTTCGCTCTCTATGGTCTTCACCTTATCGGTCAACTCGTCGCCCCATCTTCGTTTTCTGGTGGCTGGTTCCTGCCCTTCCTTGCCACTGTCCCGTTCTTCGCCCGGTTCGCATTCACTCACCCTCTCAGATATCATTTTCTCTGGCGAGTTATTATTTTCTCCTCGAGCCTTACGAACTGTGGCGTAGTTGCCAGACAGCTTCTTTTCACGATTCAAACAGGAAAGACCAGCGGATTGTTTGAATTAGATGAAGATGCTGTGCGTACAGCAGATTGCAAGTGGCTGCGCTCGCGTCACGTCTGGAATTATCCAGCATTTTTGCCCCAACTCCGGGAAATGACGAGGAAAGCAAAGGAAAACAAACGATTATCATATAATTATATTTTTTTGCTGCAAAGAAGAGGCCGCTGGATGTACCGCCAACGAGCTTCTCGCGTGCGAGCCGTTTTACGCCCGTCTCCGGTGATTGCGCCTTACACCGGCAGGATGGTACTTCTCACCACCCGCTATGGCTCTATTTTATCTCACGCAAGTCGGCGGAGTCAGCTCTTGTTGGGTAGCCGCCGGCTGGCGAGCACAGGGGGCGCCCAGAACCCTCCAGAAGTAGTGCAGCCGGTGGTCGTTGCGCAGGCAGGCCCGTACGAGTTTCCAGTGGTCAAGGACCAGAAATACTCCTGGTGCACTTGCGGGCGAAGCGCTAAGCAGGTTCCTAAGACCCTCCCTCCTTTCCTCTATGCGCCAGTAGCAGCGAGTGTCCTCACACGAGCCCGTGATCATCTCCGTTTGCCACATAGCCGCTGTGTGATGGAGCACACAAAGGGACCGGAATCAAGCCCCTGCGGATGGTGGCCGAGGAGGACGGCACGCTCTACCTGTGCGGCTGCAAACACACCTCTACCCCGCCGTTCTGCGATGGCTCCCACGTCAAGTACGCCGGGTGGTGATCGCCGGATGTTTTCCTGATAGGTCAGGCCCACGGCCCTCTGTCCCAGCACAATGTACATCATAAGCACACATATGCTGCCCACTCACAGTGCTCCACGGGCGTTCAGACGCCAAGAGGGCGTTTCGCAGACCAGACGTTGGCGTAGGCGCTTTAGGGCGCGGCCGGTGTCCATAGGCTGAGCGTCCTATCTGCTCACAGCCCGATACGAGCATGCGTATTAAATACGTAGCGTCGCTCAGCACCACCAGAAGTACAGCAGCGGCTTACCTTCCGAGCAGCTCACGAGCTTCTCGTCCTGGTAGGGCAGTGACGAGACATGATTAACAGTAATGATAGGCCACCGAAGAAAAGAAGAGCGAGCGAGGTACATCAAACTGGAGATCCCAGATGTCGAGAGACTGGCCGCTGAGCGTGTGTAGCTTCCTGTGCAAGGACCGGATGTCCCACAGGTGGATTTTGGCATCCTGCCCTGCACTCGCGAGGCGTACCGAGCCGAATTGGATGGCCTGCCGAACGCCAGATCAATCCGCTACCCCCCCCCCCACCGATGCACGTAAAAAGGTGGTGCGGTACCTCAACGCCGGAGGGCTCATGCGCGCTGATGACTTGCGGTTTGTCCGGGGCACGCGCGTCGTACATGCGAAGAAATCCGTCTTGGTGGTAAACATGCAATGATGAGAGTGGGCACTGGCCGTCAAGAAGGGCAATCGAGACGGTTTCGTGCCTTCTCCTCCAGTGATGAGGATGTTGCCCTCCTTGTAGAGGCGATAGACGTTGTCGGGGTGAGCCAATACCCTGAGCAACTGGAGAGTCTGTAGGTCCCACACTGAATCACGGCCAGGCAATGAGGACAGCCGCACAACCGAACCAAAAGGTGTGTTGCCGTACACTTGACGGTACAGTCTTCGCTGGCCGTGAAAAGGCGATTGTCTGCCGCATCAAACGCTACTTTCCTGGCCAACGCGGAAGGAAGTCATCGGCATAGGCGTGCAGTGGGACATTGAACCAATGGCTGAGCATTACCATATGTGGCCGTGGTGCGCTTTCACTTCTCTGACAAGCGTGAGCGAGGCAGCCTCATGAGGGCTGCCCTTGTTGTGCCACTTCCACACACGCAGCCAGCCGTCGTTACAGGCACTGGATCAAAATATGAAATCGGGTTGAACAACATGATGCACATGGCAACTGGGTGGATGGGCCTACGTCACAAGGATATCGTCGTCGAATTGGATCGACTGGGCGACTCCAGTGGGAATCGTGCACTCGGGCGAAGGACACTGCGCACCGGACCGTCTGAGAAGGAGGCAGGGTGGATGAAGGGGAAGCGGAGGCTACCCAATTGCTCATAAGTGATGATTTGCGCCAGATGGAACTGAAGTCAGCCCGGGGGCATGTCACGACGTAGTCCTCGTCCGTGTACAAGCAGATGATGTACTCGCCTGGCGGGGTGAGAAGGGTGAGCGCGGGTGGTACACGACACTTTGCCCATTATGTGATGGCGCCAGCAGTTCACCTTCGCCGTGCGTTACCCACTTCCTGGTTATCTCGCCGCCCTTACTGAGATCACGCTGGTAGAGCTGCAGCAAACAAAGAAAAAGAAACAGTCAGGGTTAGCGGTTATTACACTCGAGGCCAAGAGTGTTATGGCTCCTGTACCTCTCCAGAGGAAGCGCCACACCATAGAAGGTTGTCTGCACCGAACTGATGCCCATCACATCACCACGTGAGACAGCCATAAACAGGTGGTTAACAGGAAGAGTGGCACACTTGTAGGCACACGATCGAGCAATCATCGTGGACCAGTGACTTGTGCATGAAAGGGCCCCTTGCCCATCTGTCTTCAACGCGCTGCCTCTGACCATAGCAATCTTTGGCACTCACCGCGAGGCCGCTGATGCTATGGTCGTTGCCGTTAGCATAATGCCACACACGCTTGCAGGCATCACGCGACAACAGTGCCCGGCTGCTGTGGGCCAGTAGAGGCAACAAACCTGGTATTACTATGTTGGGATGTTGCCCTCTTCGTGCAGCGACCCACGCGGAAAGGGCGCGGTGGCTCCCGCCAGGTTTGTTGATAGAATTTACGCCACAGAGCCTTTTGTGGAGAGAGGGGAGAGGGTGAGCTGCGTATTGGAAATTTCCTCGCGCAGGCTATGGGGGTACGTTGTCCTGCGCTAGGTGCCGCCAGTGCCGCGAGACCAGACAGCAGGTAAGCAGGGCCGGCACACTGTTTGTCAACTCCAGAATACAAAGCTGCAGCTCCTCGGGCAGCGTGGCGAAGGCGATCGCGGGCGTGCTCTCCTGCTCCATACTTGAAATTGGGCGTTTCTCTCAACCAAAGGCGCGGACCTTTTCTTTTATGATCCTTGGTTTTCCCGTTTTTCTCTCATACTCGATCACTACAACAAGACCACCCACACATATGAGCATATGATCTGGTTACAAGCACTTGTGGTGTAGGTGTATGAGTGTTATGCACCTGTATATGATGTTATTGCCAATGCCAAGCTCAGAAGAGCACCAAGAGGCTTCTGCCACTCAACTCTGTAAGGTAGGCCATTTCATGTACACCACTCTTGTGATTTCATTTCAAAGTGCACTTTTGCCTTTCCTCACATGTACAGTAAAGACATTGTCTTTTTCATCTACACCACTGTTGTGAGTTCATTAAAAAGTGATGGAGGTGGTCAGGTGGTGGTGATGTTGTTGTGTGGTGGTGTTGGTGTTGGTGTGGTGTTGTTGTGGTATGAACATTTCATACCACAATTCTGAACAAGGCAATAACGTCATATACAGGTGCATAACACTCATACAATGAAAAGTTCAGAAAAAATAACAATGTCAAATGGAGATAGATGGACTCAATATCCTTTTTGAGGTGCAGGAAATGGTTTACTTCAAGTCTGACTAACAGTTTAAATTACCACCGCGTACTGTCGTTGGCGACGAGGTCCAGCAGGATGAACTCTACCCACTTGCCGTCTTCGTTGGCGCCGGTAATAAGCAGCTGTGTGCCCTCTTTGATGAAGACGCCGTCGCCAGGACCGAGCACGACCTCTTCCTTGCTTTGGCCGTCTTCCAGAAGGAGCTGGCCGCCGGTCTCGCACACATGCAGGTAGCCGCACCGTCCCTCGTTGATACCGTAGGTCACTTGGTCATCCTTGGCTAGCAGCGAAGCGTAGACCCTGACGTCTTGGTTGATGGCAACGGGTGTCTTAGCTCCTTCCTCGCGTTGTTGCTTCGCCAAGTCGTCCTTGGGAGCGACGATCAGGCACAGCTTGCCCTGTTTCTCTTCGTCTGTGAAGAAGACGGTCTGGTAGCTGGGTTCAAGCCCGTCCTGTTGAGGCTTGACCCAGAGCTGCAGGAAGTGGACAGACTCAGTGTGAGAGTGGTTGTACTCGCTGTGCCTGACGCCGCTACCGGCTGACGTGAACTGCACGCCGCCGCGGCCGATCACCTCGCGATTGCCCAATGAGTCACGATGCTCAAGGCTGCCCGATAGCACGTAGCTGAAGATCTCATAGTTGGAGTGGGGGTGTGCACCGAAGCCCTGAACACAACAGGAGGTGAGAAGAGAAATAAATTCAAGGCAAAAAAGAAGAACACCTACCCGCCCAGGCTTTACTCGGTCTTCGTTGAGCACGCGAAGGCTGGACCACCCACTGAACTGAGAGTCGTGGTAGTCCGCGAAGGAGAAGGTGTGGTAGGTGCTTAGCCAGCCGTGGTTGGCGTAGCCGCGGTCGAGCGACTCTCTGACCTTGAAGCTCTTGCCGTTCGTTGCGGTAGTCATATGCTTGCGCTTGTTGCGTTTGCTTGATTGCTGTTGGAGTGTGCCACAAAATACCTGGCCGTTTTGTGGGCTCTGCAGACATCTTCTGGACCACAACAGAAGCTTCCGGTAGCTTTCCACAACAATTTCTCCTTGCTTTTCCCGGGCAGGATGGAGGAGCTGCCCGGCGAGCTGGTGGCGCATGTCCTGAGCTTTGTCGAGTGGCCTTCTCTTCCAGCGGCCTGCCTTGTGTGCCGGTAACCATTTGATGCCAGCAAGCCAGACAGTGGCCATCACACATAACTTGTGGCTATTTCGAAACAGGAAGTGGAACGAGCTGGGTCGTGTTGCCTACTTCTCTGGGCGAGTGCTTGCCTTTGGATCTACTGACCACGGCAGGCTTGGGTTGGGGAAGGTACGCCAGTGCTCGCACTTCTTGCCTTGCTGCTAACTCACGCTGTTTGCAGTTCTCTCAGCTTGAACTGGGAGAGGTCAAGCCCAAATACGTGCATTCACCCACATTGCTCGTCCGCTTGGCTCCATTCAAGGTCGGCGCCGCTTCACTTCGTCAACCACACTTTCCTCTCACTCTCTGCTGCTTAGATAGTGTCGATTGCCGCGGGCAAGACCCACAGTCTTGCGGTTGCAAGCGATGGTAGAGTGTTTTCTTTCGGCTGGGCACTGTACAACCACCCGCTACGACACCGAGTGGCAGTCGTGGCTCACTCTTTCTTATCTTCCTCGTTAAGCCGCGGTTGTCTTGGGATTCCTTCTCAAACATCCACAATCGTACCAAAGCCAATCATGCGCAACCAACGTGCCGTGGCCGTAGCGGCGGGCATGCACTCGAGCCTGGGTACTATGCTCGTCTCATACTGCCTTAGCAATGCATGCGTTGTGTTGCTTATGCTTCATGTTAGTCCTCACACAAGCAGGCCAAGTATATAAGTTTGGCATGTTTGCGGGCAAGAGGATTTGGTGTCCAACCAAAGTCGAGTTTCCCACAGAAGCAAGGATCCGCCAAGTCAGTGCTGGTGTCTCCCTCCTTCCTTCACGGAGATGATCCTGTGCTGATGCTACATCACCACACAGGGTCTTTGCATTGCTTGTGCGTAAGCGAGGCCGGCCAGGTCTATTCGTTTGGCACTGACCACAGCGGCCGACTGGGCCTGGGGACAGAATCGGAGCTAAATCAGAACAGACCCAAGCAAGTGCCCCTACCGCCAGGTAAGCGATCTCACACCCACGTGCTCCTTTGTTGTTCCTCCGACTTGGCGTCTCTCATCCGTAGAGCATTCGCCGGTCAGGCGAATTTGCCATAGCCGCCTCGGCCTCCGACCACAGCCTCGTGCTCACCAGTACGGCCTCCACTCCGGGACTCACTAGCCCCCCACTTTGGGTGCGCGTTCATTCCTCATCCAATCGCGCCTTGATCCCTCAAGGCACGGGGGCGGTCTATGCGTTCGGGCCGAACCTGCAGGGACAGCTGGGCATCGGATCGCAGGCGCCAGCGAGCCACCCGACCAAGGTGGATGTGTATGAGGAGATCGAACGGGACGGCCGGCGCACGTCGGTACCGGCCAGCCACAAGGCCATCGTGCGAGTCTCGGCCGCGCAATCCTATTCGCTGCTGGTGGACGACCAGGGCCTCGTCTACTTCGCAGGACGATTCAAGTGGGTGCGGGCCTGTCCTCTCCCCGCCCTCTCTCCGTTGCTGGTGGCTGACCTCCGTGTCAAGGGAGCGCCGAGCCTGGCGGACAAGAAGAAGAGCTACTCGATCTTGTCCGCATCAACCCCGCAGCGGCTGGTGCTCGACGCCCCACCACTGGGTGCCGGTGATGAGGAGCCAGCGCACATCGCGGAGGTCAGCACGGCTCCCACCCACTTCATGATGCTGACTAGGGACGGGCAGGCCATCTCGGTCGGGCGGGCGTGGCCACAAGACGGCTCATCACCACGACGATCACAGCAACAACGACGACACGTCTGGCAGCTCCCGTTTGGCGCGCGCGCGCGAGCCGTCTGCGCGGGGGCCTCCCATGCCTTCATCCTCCTCTAGCGCGCCCCGAGCAACCAAATCGAGGCAAAACAACCCTTGGCCCGGAAGGAGTACATAGGTGTTGAGTGGTGAGGGGGGGGGAAGGCTAATTGGTCTTCTTGAGCCGCTTGAGGCCGTTGGACGGATCGCGAATGGAATCGAGGAGGGCACTGCGACCAGCCTGGGCAGGCGCCGGCAAGCTGACCGAGGGCGGGGGAGGAGGCGGGGGACCGGCGGCCGGCGGCGGAGGCGGAGGCGGAGCAGAGCCGGCGGCTGCAGCGCGCGTGGGTACCGACGGGTTCGAGGCCGACATGACGCTGAAGCTGCTGGTCGTTCGCTGCGGCCGCTTGAGCGAGCTTGCCGGCGCCCGTTGGTTCATCTGATGCTCCTGTCGAGGAGACACCAGCCCCGAGATGGTGGCGCTCTTGGCGGACGCCAGGTTCGGGTCCTTCTCCACCTGCATCGTCCTGGGTATATCCGGGCGATGACGTCAGCCAAGAGACCGTGCGCACAGAACACGTGGCGAGAGAGCGCGTACCGTCGCTTGATCTTCTTCTGGATCATCTTGGAGCGAAGGGCGGCCTTGGCCCTGTTCTCGGGGTTGAGCGGGTCGTTCGGGTTGGTCGCGTTGGTGGGCCCTGCGTCAAAGCCCAACGCCAACGCGGAAGGCTCCAGCGGGTCTCGTTTCCGGGGCGACTTGACGGTGCCTGTTGTGTGTGTGCAGCGATGGCGAGGGAAGAAAGAGAGAGCCTAAGGCGATCACGTAGGAGGACAACGAGCAACGGAGGGGCGGGGGGAGGCACCCTCGGGCACAGAGGATGTGAGCTCCTCAAGCTGTGGCCTGGCTTCCTCTTCCACTGGTGTTGGCGATGCGCTGCCAGCTGTGCAGCTGCGTTCGATCATCTCGTTGACGTTCTCCTGCGCACGCTTGAGGAGGGCCTTTTGCCTTTTGTCTAACTGGCAGGCCTGGGGCCCACCGCGTCACACGATTGCCTCAGGTGAGCCGAATGCCACAAACCCAGAGAGCAGGGGCTGTGAGCTGCGGGGTATGCACCTCTCGCGGCGCGCCCATGTCGTCGGTGATCTTGACACCTGCAAAGAAGGGATCCTTGAGCAGCTGGTCGACGGTCACCACGGGAGGAGACGGGGTGAAGATCTTCTGCAATATCTTCAGGAGTGAAGGAGCAACCGCAAGGATCGGGGTCAGCACGCAACGGCCGCCTGGGCAAGCGCGGGTGCCTACCTCGTACACCGGCTTGGGGAGCTTGCTCGCGTGATCCTGCAAAGCGGTCTTGCCCAGCGAGAACCCTGCGCACATCTGAAATAGCACGTGGCCAAAGCAGATGACCTCGGGCTTTGTCTGTGCATGAGAGGGAGAGAGAGATAATTATCTCATTTAGCCAGGCGTGCACCGAAAGAACGTCGCCCACGTGCATGTTCCGGAGAAGCGGGGGTGGCGTACGTGGGTGTTCATGTGAGGCAGGTGGAAGGGCGGCAATCCGACGATACTACTCTCGAGATCTGCGAGGCTGTAGACATCAAAATGTAAGAGCCGAGAAGACAACAGCATGCGCCTCTCTCGTGTGGGCCCGTACCAGCATTTGTTTTGATACAAAACAACATTGGCCGCGTGCAATTGCGGATACGGGAAGCGCAGACTGCGTAGGAAGCTGAGGGCCTGCCAAAAGTGGTGCACGTTATCATAAGAAGCTGCTTTCGTGTGTGCGGTGTGCGGTGTGCGGTGTGCGGTGTGCGGTGTGCGGTGTGCGGTGTGCGGTGTGCGGTGTGCGGTGTGCGGTGTGCGGTGTGCGGTGTGCGGTGTGCGGTGTGACACCGCAAGGGCAGCTGGCAGGCGGTGGACAGATGGGATGTCAGACCTCGAGTATCTGACGGCCATACAGGGCCGCCGTCTTGGCATTCACGGTGTACGAGTTGCGGCCGGTTCCGTATTTCTTGTGGTATTGGGTCCTGGGAAGCGTCTGCGCGTTGTGAGCATTAGCGGAAGAACGGAACGAGGGAGGAGATCGGGCAATCTTCACCCTGTACAATTGATCGCGCAGGGATCCGGCCTTGGAGAAGGGTCGGATGGCCAGGCACATGTTCTTGTCCAGCACAAAGTCGCTGGCCAGCGTGGGCAGGATGTAGGGATGCTGTGCGTGGACAACAGTGAGACCTTGTCTCTAAGATCTCACCTCCGCTGAGTCGAGGAGGAGGGCAGACGGACCTTAACAGTCTCCAACAGGCTGACGAAGGCAGCTCTGAGGGGTTCGGATGTGATGATAGAGTTCTTACGGAAACCCTGCAGAAAGGATTAAACAACGTTGCGCGAGATGTGTCGAGCGAGGTTGCTCCCCCGTACGGGGCTACGTACACAGGTCATGAGGAGCTCCGTTTCTTCAGCTGATGACACATCGAAGAAGTTCTTGGATGGTGGCTTAAGACGCCCTGCGTGTAGAGGGCAACCCCGCACGCGAAACAAGACGGTGAGAGTGGCCACACTAAGAGAGAAGCAGAAAGAGAGAGAACCAATGTCGGGCACAACCGACTGGTACTGGAAGGGCTTGTCTCGTAGATAGAACTGAGCGGCCAGTGTGAGTGCCTCTTTGGGTGGTGAGTGGAAAAGGGTTAGAAAGAAGAGAGGACATAGCGGCGAGGCCGGCATTCATTCATACCGCACTGCTGGGCGACTTCCACCTCTTGTTGTTTCTCTTTCTCGAGCTTCTTGAGGCACGGCCTGCACACCCGTTGTGGAGTTGCATACCCGAAGCCCCGGGGCAACGCAATCCACGAGTTGCCGCAGGTAGAACAGACCAGGTCGCCTGCGCAATGATTGAGGCACAAGCCAATTGGAGGGAGGGGCGGGAGGATGTACCACAGGCTCGGCAATGGTGCTGTTAAGAAAAATAATCTATATTATTACTTGATTTAAACATTTGAATTACAAAATTAAAAGGGAGATTTACCCGGCGAAGCGTGAAAGAGAACGGCCTCTTACACACCAGGCAATGGATTGAGGCGTTGTTGGGCATCCAGTCAGGACGCAGGTGCGTCGCGGACTCCTCTACGACGTCCGCCATGTTGCTGGCTTTGTGCTGGTCGCTTTGCTTTCGTGTAGTGGGCCTGAGCTCGCAAGCGACTTCACCCGCCTGTTCCTTGCCGATCTGGTGGAATGGTTGGTATGTCATCAAGAACGAGAGTGTCGACACCAAGCTTGTCGCCGTGGTGATGCCTAGGCGCCAGGTGGTGGTCACGCAAACAAAGTGCCACTGAAATCGTTCTTCGTGACCCCACGCCACCTCGATTCAGCCCTCGTGATTTTTAGAATCGAAGAAGAACCGGCCCAAGTATCTCTTTACCGGTGCAAACGATGGAAGACGGGGGCGGACAAGAAACCACGCAAACAATTATCAAGAATGCGAGCGATGATGAATTGGCTCCTACTGTAGCTGTAGTGGGAATGGACAACAGTGGGATTGGCCTTGTGCCTATCTCGGCCGGAGTCATCAACGGCGAGGCAGGCCTGGTGGACGCTGTGCCCCAGCGAGAGGAGAAGCCCGAGGAGCAGACTGACCTCCTACGTCAGCAAATCATCTTCAACGACCACGGCGCGCTCACCGTCAAGGGCGGCACCTTCGAACGCCTCGCTACTTGGGCCGCCTCGGTCAACAAAGGTGACTTTCTTCCCCTCATCCCTTCCTAGTGCTCCCCTCCTAAGTGTGCACCTTGTGTGGCTGAGTGGGTTTGTTCCCTCTCGTGCCACTTTGTTCATCATCTCCGTTGTTGCACGTCACGTTACATACCTTTGCGCAGCCGCTCACCCGTGAATGCAACAAACCCTTCTCCTTTTCCTGCGCTACAGACCCCAAGCTGTCAAAGGCGTTTCTCCTGTGTTACCGCGCCTTCGGCACGCCGACCGACCTCTTCAACGTGCTCCTTAAGCTGTGCGTATCTGCGAGACTGTAGCTGACCAAAGGCTATCACCTACGCGCTCACATTCTCCTCCCATCCGCACACAACAGGTATGGCTACGTGCCCGAAGTGGGCAACGCCTACGTCTCGATGCCCAAGCTCAGCAGGTTCGTCTCTCTCCGTTCGCATGCGAAAATAATTGATCATTAATACTAAAACAGCAGCATTAATCGTGTGCATCGGTGATCAGGATGAACGCGTTCTTGTTCGAGTGGGTAGAAAACCACTTTTTCGAGGACTTCTTCAAGAAGCCTCTCTACAATCAGATCCTCGACTTTGCCAAGAACAGCAAGACCCTCAGCAAAGACGACTCCTCCAAGCTCAAGCTGCTCTTCCTCCAGAAGCCGGCACGTCTGCCGTTCTCCGTCCCGGAAACGAAACCTGTTCGGAAGCGGAGCTGACTGTGTTATGCTGTGACCACCTCTCCTCTCCTCTCCTCCTCTCCTCTCCTCTCCTCTCTTCAGAAACAGAAGGCGGCGATGGGCAGACCTGCTCCTGCGCCACCCATCAGACCGCCCGAGGCGTTCAAGTCGATCGATATTGTGGAGGTGTCCGCGGCTGCCATCGCCGAGCAGCTCACCCTCATCGGTAACTCTCTCGCCTTTTGTTTGCCTCCCTCCTCGTGGGCCACTTTCGTTGACTCATCGTGTCCACAGACTTCAAGCAGTTTGGAGACATCAAGGCCAAGGAGTTCCTCAACCTCGCGTGGACCAAATCGAATAAGGAGGACCTGTCCCCTCACCTGCTTGCCTATTGCCGAAGGTTCAACCAGGTACTGCGCGATCCGCCAGACTACTGGCCGTTTTGGTCTCTGACTGTTTTGCACGGTGGTGGTGGGGCTCTTCTCAACGTTTGCTCTTTTTCGCGGAAAAGGTGAGTTGGTGGGTGGCCACCCAAATCGTAGAGGCCAGCGACCGAAAGCGCCAGCAGCACCTCATCAAGAAGTTCATCATGACCGCTGATGTACTCCCTCCCCTACCAATACTCGCTCCAAACACACCTCTCGACCTCCTACATTGATACTGACGATCGTGTCATTCTCCAGAAATGCTACGCTCTGGGCAACTTCAACTCGCTGATGGCGATCATCTCTGGCCTGAACAACTTCTCCATCCAAAGGCTGCGGAAGGCATGGGAGGTGAGTCCCTAGCTCGCACCTGACCACCAATCGTGGTCGTGCTCGAATCGTCGTTCTCACCTCACTCCTCTTATATTCCCTTCCCGCCTTCTCGCGTTCTCACCCACGTTATTCGCACGCAGTTGTTGGCGGTGAAGACGCGCGAAGTGTTCGATAAGCTAGAGAGGGTGATGGCGCCGCAAAAGAACTTTCATCGATACCGCCTCGAGCTCGAGAAGCGAGCACCGCCCCTCATTCCCTACATGGGTACGCCCTGCTCCCTCCCTTCCTCAGCTGCAGCTCACTCAACGCTTTGTTTATGTGATCAGCCATGTACTTGCGCGACATCACATTCATCTACGACGGCAACACGGATCACTTGGACGAGGCCAAGATCCTCATCAACTTCGAGAAGTTCGAGCTGGTGTCGGCGCTCCTCTCCGAGATCGAGAAGTACCAGGGCACATCCTACGACATGTACCTCCTCTTGCCGCTCTCAGAACCGTCCTGGCCTTTGGCGCTTAGTTTGACGCCTATATGCGTGCGTGCCTGCGTGGGCGTGGTGCAGTCCTGTGGACGACACGCTACACGCGTACCTGCTGAACGTGACCTACCTGGACGAGGAGGCCCTCCACAAGCAGTCCCTCGAGTGTGAGCCTCCCGCTGGCGGTGTCAACTCGAGCTCCGACGAGGGCGCGAGGACCTCCATCTTCGACGCCACCGGCAAGCTCACCAAAGGTGCCCCACCCGCTCACCCACTCTGGCCGTTTTGTTCCCCCCTTTCCCCGGCCCAGCAGCCTGTCCGTGGGAGACTTACACGCTCCGCGCCGATCGCCTCAGAGCCCATCAACTGGACCGTCGCCGATGTGCAGGAGTGGCTGGAGAGCAAGGGTATGGCCGAATACCGCGAGAACTTCCTCTCCAAACAGATCGACGGCGCCCAGATCATCGAACTTGACAACAGGTGCTCGCCCTCCTTACCTCCCACTTCCTATTTTCCCTCTACTTCCTCTCTCTCTCTCTCTCTCTCGCTCTTTCCCTCGAGGGCCCTCAGAGAGTGCTTACCCGCTGCGTGCCACGTGACACGTCCACAGGACGCTGTTGGCGCTGGGCGTGGTCCACCTGGTGCACCGGAAGAAGCTGCTCAAGGACATCATGGCCCTTCACACCATCGACTTCAACAACTACGACGCCAAGGGCGAGGATCGCGAGGGTTGGAGATCGAAAGGTCTGGCACACGCTTCCCCTCCCCCCCCCACAGAACGTCTTGCGTGTGTGAAGTCGCCGGTGCGTGCGCGCGGGTGGTCGGTCATTGATGTCGCATCAACACAGAGCCCCAGTCGTGGACCCCGGAGGAGGTGTGCCATTGGCTCGACAGCCTCGGGATGGGCGAGTACCGACGCAACTTCATGGAGAACCAGGTAGCGGGCGCCGAGCTGCTGGACCTGGCCAACGACGATCTCGTAGCGCTCAAGATCGTCCGGCTGGGCCATCGAAAGCGGTTGATCAAGTTCATCTCCGAGCTCAACACCTCCAGGCCAAACAAACGAGCTGGTACGCGTGCCACACTCCTTTGCGGGACAAGCTCGTCGTGTGCGGACATGTGCTTGTGCTGACCCCTTCCTATCGCTTGCGCCGTATCGACAGCCGGTGATTCGGGAGACGTGGAGGAGGCCGCTCAGGATGAGGGCAGCGACGAGGACGACAGGCGACGATCCTGGGTCGGCCAAAATTTTGCCGACGCTTTGATGGACGGTAACTCGGACGGCCCTTGTTCTGCTGCGCCGTGATTTGGCGCGTCGTCGTTGTCGTTGTCGTCGTTGTGGATGACTCACCTCGAGAGACTTGGGGGGGGGGTCATTCTATCCGCGCGCGTAGAAGCGATCAGTGGCGAGAGCAGCGACGATGAAGGCTACACGCTGAAGAAACCGAGCAAGTCCAGGGCGGCCGGACGCAATGCCCTCGCTCTCGAGGACCTCCGAGAAAGGTCTCCCTCCCCCGTTCCGCATGCTCTCCCTCCCTCCTCTCCCCCCCTTCCTTTTTCCATTCTCCCCCCCCCCCCTGCTGACCGACGCGCCGCACATGCCGCACAGGCTCAAATCGCAGATGATTCTCGAGGAGGAGGAGGATGACGATGAGATCGAACCCGTACCGGGAGCAGAGACCACGGGGGTGGCGATCAAATGCTACTACGAGTCGGATATCCGCACCATCAGCATCCCCCGCGACGTGCCCCTCCGCGACCTCCGAATGATCATCGCCAAGACTTACGGCCTCAAGAACGGTACACCCCTCCCCTCCACCTTCCGGAAACCACTACCCTATCGCTGGCCACATCTGTGTTTTTATTACACAACTCATTCAGTCTTTCTCTCTCCCTTTCTCTCTTTGCAATCGCGTCTGCGTGCCTCGTCTCTCGAAACAAACCGAAACAGACAACTTCTTGATCAAATACAAGGATCTCGAGGACGACCGCATCACCATTCGCACCGAGGATGACCTGAGGTTCGCGCTTCTGATCGGCATGTCGGCGGTGAAGAAGCTCTTCGTCTACCACACTTGAAGCAAGGCTACCCTCTCGGCGTCTCGCCCCACGCCCGCGCGATACCTTCCTCTTCCCGCACCTCCCTCCCTCGCTTGCTCGCTCGCTCGCTGTCGTTTGTGTATAGATTATCCGCTGCGCGGTTTAGTTGGCTCGCGCTAGCCTTTGTTCTTCCTCCCCCTCGCTGTCTCGTTACTACAGAGGTTTGTGCAATCGATGCATCCTCTCTCTCTCTCTCTCTCCCCCTCCCTCCTCTTCCCTTGTCTTCTCCCATCCACGGCCTCTCGCCCACAGGCTTAGCTCGTCGTGCTGGGTGTGTTCTCCCTGGACCTCCTCTATTTGATCAGTCAGTGGCGCTGCCGCCCTCGAGGCGTTCAGGCGGGAGAGGGTAGGCGAGTGGTGTGTCGTCGAAGCCCTCGCGCGTGCCGATCACCTGATCCCCCTCTGCGAAGCGTCGCAGGTCGGTGACGGAATGGTGCTCGGGCCCCTCATCCTCATCAGCTCGCTTCCACCCCTTGCGGTCAGTCGGTTGCTCGCTGCTGACCGCGGAAGTGGAGGTGGAGATGGTAGATGTAGTGGCCGCGTAGCGTTGGTGGGGTCTGGGGAACTGGCCCACTGCGCTCGCGCTGTACCGGGGACCGTCGAGAATGGACAGCGTCCGCACCATGTGGCCGCTTCTCTGTCGAATCATTTTGTGTGTGTATGTGTGTAGTGTGTTGCTGAGAGTGTGGTGTGGCTATGAACCGGACAGGATAAGTGGCAAGCGGAGGTCAAAAGGTGACAATTCGGCTGTAACACACAGCCCCCCACTTGGATTTCCCAGTCCTTCCACAGAACGGCCATGGCAAATACTAAGGGAAAGAAAGGAAAGAAGAGACCACAAGGGCGAGATGTGCATTCTCATAAATCTAGATGTGGAGCTCAGTCTGCAGCCAGTAGGATAGCATCGCGGATGCCTGGTCAGAATCGTTTGAACTGCAGTTCGGCGGCAATCTGTTTGCTGGGTTTGGGCGTGGTAGAGAACGAGTAGGCCGTGGCGACGGTGTGCGAGCGTTGTACAGTGTTGCCCTCTCGTAGCCTGCGAGGGGTGTGTCCTAGAGTGAGACGACCCACATCTGTACAAGCAAGCCAAAGAACGACGCACTTGGCCTGGTTCATCTTCTGGAGGCGGGCGATGGAGGCGTTCATGAGCTCGTTGACAGTTGTGAATGTGGGCAGGCCGTGCAGGCTCTTCACTGTGGCCAGGGAGTAGTCCACATCGAGGATCATTTCCTCGGTCCTCTCCTGCGTGCTTCGCACGTCTCGCTGCAAAACCGTAAGCGCCATGGCAAGAGGAGAGCGAGGATTGATGTGCACTACCTGCACGTCTACAAACTTGGGGATTGAGCGCCGAACGTGGTCCTGAACGTGGTACAGACCCACCGATGGTTCGTTCGCCACCCGTGTCAAGTAGTCGGATGTGTTCTTGGCAACTTTGTGGCAATCAGATGTGAATTAGCAGGCATTTGTCAGGCATGGCGCCATACCTTTTTTAACCTTCTCTTTGGTGTCGTAGTCGAGCATGGGGCGACCGGGTGGTCGCTCGATCAAGTTTTGGGTGCCTGGAATGCTCATCTTCAAGGCGGCAAGTGTCGTACTTTTCTCTACGTTTCTTTTTTAATTCGATTATTTCGCTACCCCGCAGAAAAAGCGAAGCAGGGAGGGAACAGCCGCGCGCACCCGGTTTCTCCCGGCCAAGGACATCAAGGCTCAGCAACGACCGCAAGTTTAATGGGAAAGGAGAAGCGAGCGAAAGAAGAGGGTAGCGATAATGACTCAACGCAGCCGTGCCAGGGAGCCAGCGATAAGGCGTCCGTTTTGTTACCACAGCAGTCGATCGACGACTTAGGCGACCGTGAAGACGCTGGAGGTGCCCACGTAGGGGGTGTAGTAGCCCAGCAGGTCCTTCGACTTGCCGAAGGTCCTGATACGGTACTTGCCTGCCATACACACCACAAGCGCCCGACACCCAGGTTAGGTGGACCAGCGCCGACTCCGGGGAGAGGAGGAGATGTAGGAGACGCGGGTGTACCAGGGGCGACGTCGGCGGCGATGTCCCAGGTGATGGTGATCCTGGACTGAATGAGCCAGACCTCCTCCCAGTACATGCGAGTGTCCCAATCGCCATCGACGAGCATCACCTTCCAGCTGCCATCAGTCTGGAGCTGCTCCACAGTCAGGAAAGTGTCCTGCGTCCTGTTGTGTTGTGTTTTGAGGGAGCCTCAAGTGAGTTGGGGTCTCTCGAGTAAGGAGGCGTGGTGGGGTGGTGCGCACCTGAAGTCGTTACGGGGGTTGGCGCCCCAGAAGGACACGGTGACCGTCGAGTTGCGCGAGTACGAGGGCTGGACGTCCTTGTCGACCTGGCCGAACGCGCCCGGAGCCGAGTCCTCGATGACGGGCAGTTGGAGGGTGAACTAATCGCGTCCCCAGGCCACACCGCCAACATCCCCGTTGAGCGCAGAATGGTCTGGACCACCAGCACAAAGGGGAGGGGGAGGGCGTACGGTTCTGTCGTAGAGGTTGGGCGGCGTGGGGCCGGGAGGGACCTTGGTGCCCGAGAGCATGGCGTCGGTGAGGGAGGTGTAGAGCTGCTGGTAGGCAGCCAGAGTCCAGGGACCATACAGGGTCGAGGCGCCCTCGTAGCGCTGCACCTCTGTGACGCACGAATTGTGTCTCTGCATTAAACGCAGAGGACACGCGCATGGGCAGGGGAGGCGGGGAGAGGGGCATTACGGTATTCCTCCTTGGTGGCGATGTAGTGCGAGTAGGCGTTGGCCAGGCCGGCAATCACGGGAATGCCGTTGGTCATGCCGTGCTTCGACATTACCTGCTGAACGGTGTCGCGCAGACGACGGCCCGACATGGTGGTGAACTCGCCGGGCACGCCGATGATCACGAGCTGGCCCACGCGGAACACTTGCAGGGGAAGGATGTGCGGGGTCCAGGGCGCAGGCAGGTCGATGCCGCCCGAGTTGAACAGGATAGGCTGCGCCAAGAGAGCGGCGATGACACGTGTGAGTGGCGGTGATAGTGGATGGCGCCGGCACAAACAGACAGCGGGTGCGGCGGTACCTTGGGGTGCTGGCACGTGATGTCCTCGTTGGTGGGCTCCGACAGGAAGTGGGCGATGAAGTTCCACCAGGCGTTGGTGCTGGTGCTGTTGGTTCCCTGCTTGAAGTTGAAGTCGCCAGGACCGTCGGTGGTGCCGCCGGCAAAGCCGTCGCCGAGAGAGCCCACGCAAGTCGAAACGGCTGTTTCCATCCACAGACACAAGCCCGGGCAATCGTTTAAGCCATCACGTATTATTATATGGGTCTTTCAAATTGTGGATAAAGGTGTGTAAAACAAAACCAGCAAAATAAAAACAAAAAAAAAATAAAAATAAAAAGGGGGAGTGGGGATGAGCGCGTACGGTGCGAGAGGCCGGTGAAGGCGGGATCCACGGTAACCTTGTGCATGTTTACGAAAGTGTGGACAAACTGGATCGGGCCACTGACGGGCTGCTTGGCCGACTCATAGAGCTCAAGAGCCTTCTTGAACTGGTTGGTGCCGATGATCTTGGTGCTGCATTGATTGGCCGAGAGTTACATTCGGTTCGATGAGTGTTCCGCCGAAGGGGAAGGAAGGAGGGTCACCGTACTTCTCAAACTGGTTCTTGCCCGGGCCGTAGCCGTGGCAGTTCTCCGAGTAGCCGCCGCAGGTGGAGTGAGCAAAGTCACACGGCATGCCGTTGTCGCAGAACGCGCCCCTCGTGTTGGGCGTCACGTCTCCCTCATTGCTGAAGAACAGGAACATGAGATGGTCTGCCAGAGACACAAAATGGGCGCAAGCGATGGCGGTGGGGTTACCTCTGAGCAAAGGCTGCGATGAAGGGACCCATGCCAGGCTGGGACGCGGGTCCATTCTTGTACTTCTCAAAGGCATAGGACGCGTAGCCCTTGTTGTCGCCGCTGATGAGCTTGTTCTGGTTGGTCATGGAGACGCCGTGCACAGCGAACCAGTTGACCATGCCGATCTCATTGCCCTTCATGTCCTCGAACCTGTTTCACCAAAAACGCAGATGAGCACGGCGCCTTGGTCTTGGCCCCGATCATCGCACGAGGACGTACCTGAGCAGGGTCATGTTCTTGTCGACGTCGTACTGGTACTTGGCCCTCTCCTCGGCCGGGTTGTTCAGGTACGAGAAGGGCGAGCGGCTGCACGTGAGCGAAAGAATGCGCACTCAAAAGGTTAGCACTTGACTTGGCGTAGTGGCAGAGGAGAAGGCCGAGGACGCACTTGAGGTTGGATTCCAGGAGCTCTCCCTGGTTGATCATGATCCTACCGGGCTTGACGCTGTCGTGAGCCGCTGAAATGGCGTTCACAATGCCATCGATGATCGTGTGCCAGTTGTCCTTGTTGAAACCCAAGGTGGTCATGAGGTAGATGCTGTATTCGGCATAGCCGCCGGGGCCAGAGTGGGTGTGGGTGCCGCTGAGCATCACCTGCGCGACAGGGGACAAAAAAAAGGACGATGAGTACCGCATCGACCAAAAGACACAAAAGATGAGGAAGCAACGTACATTGTCGTGGCTGTACATGTTGCCATACTTGCGCTGCAGGGCCAGAACGACTTCCCTCTTGACTGAGGTGAAAATCATGCACGAGTCCGTGCTAACAAAAACGACACGGTTGGCGCCGTCGTCGATGATGAAAGCGCGAGCCCTCAGCCGGAAGTGCACGCCTGCACGCAAGAGAGAGCACCACAGAGATGAGCGTGCACGTCATTTGTGGTGTCACCTCTACGGCGAAGTTTCGCGTGATGTCCTCATTGGCCAAAATAACTCCAAAAACACAATGACTCACGACTCACCAGCAGTGCTTTGGTTGGCCATGGCGTAGCCCTGCACACAAAATGAGTCAAAAATAAATAAAAATCGATCATCAAAGCTTGGAAGGGAATGGTACCATCATGCCGATTTGGGCTGAAAACGGAAGATCATGTGCAATGGAGAATCACATTTGGTGAGATCACGTGACTTGACATACCGAAAGGAAGAAAGCAAAACGAACGTACCCGCAGGGCCAGTGATGTCATAGATACCCGCACCTAACAAGAACAGGTGGTCAGCTGATCTGATGAGCGAAATGGGGAAAGATGAGCACGCACCAATTTGGTACTGGCTCTGATCAAATGCTTCCGTGGGGTCCACGATCTTAAGTGGAGCCCTCGCCGAGACAGTGCAAACGAAACAAAGCGCCGCACAGGCAAAGAGGAAGGCAACGCTCCTCATCTTTCTGCGAGCTGTGGGGGTTTGGTGGTTTTTGCAGCAAGTGTGCCGAATGGGTGCGATAGGGAGGGATGTCGGCGCCATTCTCTGCGGACCGATCGACATTTTAGTCATACCGTGGATGCCGACACAAATTCGTGTTATGGTCGACATCGCCATAATAATATCCACAAGGAATGCGCCGTTTCGTACGACAAGACGAGAAGAAGCTGCTCTAGTCAATTGGAATACCCCCTATACAAAACAGACAAAGGAGTTGAAACAAAGGTGAGCACGCATGACCACCTGGGCTGCAGCATCGCCCAGGCGTCGCTCCTACAATAATAATGCCCCTTGTGCGTCCACCCAATCATCCTTCGCCCACAGCAGTGGATTTTGAATCTTGCACTGGCAGCGCGACCGATATTGATACCTACCATGTGCAGCACCAAGAGAGAAGGACGCACGGCCGAGGACAGTCGATTCAGAGCAGAACGGGACAGGTTCTCCACGAGACGACGAGATCAAGCACCCACTAATGCTGAGCAGCGGCTTTAGGAAAGCTACATGGTCATCCAGCGCGCTAAAGGAACCCGTATTCGTGAAGCCCGAAGTTGTTCTAGATGGTGTGGACCGCTCACAATGGAAGAAGACGGTACTGCAGCGAAACCCACACATTAAGGAGCTCAGGGAGAGAGTCTACCCGCTGCAGAGGGCCACCACCTTCGTGGAGCTGCACCAGCCATCCATCGACGATTCTGAGGCCGAGAGGCGAGCGTGCTTCATGAAGTTAGTAATGCAGGCCCTGCATTACTATGGATATAACGACTCACTTTGCACCCTCGAGCGAGAGTTCGGAGAATCATGTACAACTAAGCAGACCCCTTTCCTCTAACCAAGGGTCTCACGAATGACTGACATACCATGCACCCTCAGACGTAGATCCCGAGGTCAAAGACTGCATGTTGAAGCACCATCTTAGAAACGCGATACAGCAGACTGAGCGGGTCTACGATTTGATGCTTGGTGCGTTTCCTGCCGGCTACACTTCACCGAGCCGAGTGGCGGTTTGTTCACTGTGCTCCCCTCGAGACAGCTCCCGAACCGGCGCCGGACACCATAGACCTGCTAGAGGGGCACCTTTCAGAGCTGGGTCTCATGGAAGACACCGAAGACGGTTCGTCTCCTCCTTGTTTCTCTCCAGGAACAGCACGTATTCTCACCTCCATGAAGACAAACACGACGTGGACATCTGGGATGAGCCCGAGGAGGGAAACGTGATCAGGGATGGCGATAACATAACAGGCGGTACGCTCAATAAGCTAGTGGAGAAACTCACGGCGGAGAAGACGCCCGGTATGTCCCTGTCTAAGCATCGAGACCATTGGAGTGTTTTCTCACTGTCCTTCCCGCCCAGATCCAACTTCAATGAAGACGTTTTTGATGACCTACCAATCGTTCACAACGCCACGCAAACTGCTTGAGAAGCTCTTCCAGCGCTACGACGTGCCCATGAGAATATACGCCAATGACGACAACGTGAGGTACAGATGGCCTCTCAGGTTGACCTCTCAGGCATGACTAACTCACTTGACGCAGGCTGTGCATTCAATTGCGAGTTGTGAGCGCTCTGAAGAAGTGGCTTGACGATTATCCCTCAGATTTTGATGTGTACATGCTTGAGCAGCTCAATGACTGGCTCAACCAAAAGGTGCCCCAAGCTAACACTACCATTTGACCGCCAAAAACACCCGTCTCACCGCTTGATGTGCAGACTGCGGACGGGTCATTAGCAGCCAAGAGTAGGGAAGCTCTTGAGAAGAGCATGAGGAAGGTGCCAAACTGGAGTGCCACACCTTCGCGGCCCTGTCACAAGCACTAACTCGTACGGACCGCCAGGGCCAGCAACGGAACACAACCACTGCGAACAGAAAACCACCACCGGAGCCTCAGATCAGCGACGAGGTCATGAAGATCATCTTTTCCACGCGATTTACCGTTCACGACATTGACGAGCTAGAGCTAGCCCGACAACTGACCCTGGTCGACTTCGAGATCTTCCGGATGATCAAGGTACCCCTTATACGAGGCGGGCTGAGATATAGAGCTTACTTCCCACCTGCGTGCGGCACAGCCATCAGAACTGTTGAACCAGGCGTGGTCCAAGCCTCACCTTAGGCACAGAGCTCCTAACGTGACTCTTCTGACCGATCGATTCAATAAGGTTTGGTCTGTCTCGTTCGTGGGAGGGGAGCGCCTGGCGGCTAAACAGGAACCGCAGGTGGCCTATTGGGTGACGCTGTGCATTCTCAAGAAGAAGACGATAAAGCTACGGGTGAAGATGGCGATGAGATGGCTTAACGTTATTCAACACCTGCGCGAGATCAACAACTTTAGCGGAATCATGTCTGTCGGCGCAGCGTTCAACCAGGTCGCCTTCGACCGGCTCAAGTTCACCAAGGAAGCGCTGCCGGAGCGTCATGCACAGGTCCTCCCGATAGCGCTACTAAAATCTTGCTTGCTTCTAACTGGTCCCTCAGATCTTGGAGGAGACCAAAGCGCTCACCAACACCACCAACGGTTATCAAGCCATCCGAGAGGCTCTCGCCGGCTGCAACCCCCCTTGCTTCCCCTACCTGTACAGGCCACCCTGCCAACGCAGGTGTGCCCATTAACTGCCCCGCTTACCAGGCACTGTTTGTGCAGGGGCATCTACCTGACGGACCTGGTTCGCCTGGAGGAGCATCCGGACTATCTACCAGCGCCGAAGCCCTCCACCAGCACCTCCACTACGCACGGCTCCATCCCCGAGATCACGGGCAAGGGCATCCCCAACACGACCAAGAGCAGTGCGAAGGTGGGCCTCATCAACTTCTCCAAGAGGAGGAAGGTCTACGAAATCATCGCCAACAAGCTGCAGCAATACCAACAACTCACCTACAACTTCCAGCCGGGTATGTGGACACAACTGCTGCGGCGTGTGAGATGGCCTCGCTCACTACAATCCGCGGACGTGTTTCTCGTGGGTGCTCAGTACATCAAGTCCAGCGGCTACTGCTGAACATACCGCACGTGGCCGAGGAAGAGTTGTACCGCATGTCACACGAACTCGAACCACGAGGCGCGGAGAGGTCGCAGATCGCATGAGGCTCGCGCTGATGGATCGCCACCGGCGGCGAACCCTCCCTTTTCCCTTTATTGCGGGTTAACCTTTGACAATAACGGCACGGGAGAACAGCAGCGGCCTGCCTCTGTGTGGTGGTGGTGGGAAGGGGCTCAATGGCCCCTGTGTGTTGATTCGTTCGGTTCGGTTGACGTTTGCCTACTTGCCGAAGCGCTGCACGGACCGACCGTACCACTGCAGGCAGTTCAAAAAATTGGGCCATGTCGCATCCTGCAGCGTACCCACCTCCCTGTTGAAGTGCACCACAGTCACACACCAGGTCAGCCCAAACCTGAAGGTGGGTGGATCGTTGCAGTGTCCAAAGCGTAGCGAACGCACAAGGCAAGAGATAGAGAGGAGGTTAAGGGAAGCGCGAGCGCAAACGTACAGGATCTCGGTAAGTGCCATCTGCCACGGAGGGAACTGGGGCATCACCGATGTGCCATCGAACTTGAGCATCAGGTTGGGGTCCGGCAGGCCACCAAAACCTGTGGTTGGCACGCACAAAACACGCGCGCGAAAGCGGGAGAGCCAGGTCAAGAGGGAACGAAGCGAGACAATGAGCTGTGCGTGGGCCACACCAACGATCTCCTTCTGGAAGGAGTCCACGGTGAGGTCGGCGGGTTTGACGCCCTTGCGGCACAGCGCCTGTACGGCAGTGACGATGTCCTTTCGACCGTCGTCCGCCGAAAGCAGTTTCACGCTGAAGGTGTGGCCCTCTGTGCCCTTCTTCAAGTGGAACCGATGGTGACGGCAGTGCTCGACTCGGAGACGAAACAGGTCACCCGACCTGTACTCGTCGCTGGCGGCGTCGCCGCAGCATTGCTTGCTCTGCATCTCATCCTGCATCCTCAGATCCGCCTTGGCTCGCATGGCTCCACCCTCGAGAAAGGGCGAGTTCTCCACTTCAGCAAATAGCTCCATTGCCCTCCCTTTGAGCAGGCCTGGGAGATATTACAAGGGCAGCGACTTAGAAGCGCCTTGGCCGGGTGGCAATTGTGGACACAGAAGGATATAGATGGTACCTTTGCTGTCAAAAACAGAGATGTGAGGAATGCCAGCCGCGATCGCCCAGCAAATGAGAGATGAGATTCGCTTGAGCCCGTGCGGGGAGCTGATTTGGAGATTTCTCTCATCAAAAACAAAGGCGATGTGCTCGGGCACCTTGCCCAGTTCCCGTGACGCCTGCTTCACCCCACGAAGAGTGATTCCGTCGAGGCCGTAGAAGAGGAAATACTGAAGATATTTAATGGTGAGCGGAAGGAGGCGCCATCGAAGGCAGGAGTAGAGCGGAAGAGCAGAATGGAGGAAGATGTAGGTCAACCAGGCCGCAAATTTGACGATGGGATTCATCTTGTGTGAGGCTGAGCCTCCGGCAGCTGGGCAACTTGACCACTTCTCAAGACGGGCTGCGGCGCGCCACGTGGTTCGACCACAACGCAGATGTCGACAAAAATGTTATATTGTGAGATACTACGGAAGGCGAGAACATCCCCTCAGTTTAACAAGTGGGCTATCACGCCCAAGAGCTCGCCTCAGGCAAGGAACACATGACAAGGGCAGAGATGGTAGTGAAACAGGGTGTGTTTATTTGGGAGGTCGCAGTAGCGCGGACCAAGGTACACCTCGAGCGGGTGAAAGCACTTAGAAGCACTTGCGGTGGACAATGGAGGGACCAGACTCGTCGTACTCCTCCTTGGAGATCCACATCTGCTGGAAGGTGGAGAGCGAGGCAAGGATGGAGCCACCGATCCACACGGAGTACTTGCGCTCGGGGGGAGCGATGATCTTGATCTTCATGGTCGAGGGCGCCAGGGCGGTGAGCTCCTTCTGCATGCGGTCGGCAATGCCGGGGAACATGGTGGTACCGCCGGAAAGGACGACGTTACCGTAGAGGTCCTTCCTGATGTCAACGTCGCACTTCATGATCGAGTTGTAGGTGGTCTCGTGGATACCAGCGGACTCCATGCCGAGGAACGAGGGCTGGAAGAGAGCCTCGGGGGCACGGAAACGCTCGTTACCGATGGTGATGACCTGACCGTCGGGAAGCTCGTACGACTTCTCGAGGGCCGACGACGAGGCAGCGGTGTGCATCTCCTGCTCGAAGTCGAGGGCGACGTAGCACAGCTTCTCCTTGATGTCACGCACGATCTCGCGCTCGGCGGTGGTGGTGAACGAGTAGCCACGCTCGGTGAGGATCTTCATGAGGTAGTCAGTGAGATCGCGACCGGCGAGATCGAGACGGAGGATGGCGTGGGGCAGAGCATAACCCTCGTAGATGGGCACGGTGTGGGTGACACCATCACCAGAGTCGAGCACGATACCGGTGGTACGGCCGGAAGCGTAGAGCGACAGCACGGCCTGGATGGCGACGTACATGGCGGGGGTGTTGAAGGTCTCGAACATGATCTGGGTCATCTTCTCGCGGTTGGCCTTGGGGTTGAGGGGGGCCTCGGTGAGGAGGACGGGGTGCTCCTCGGGGGCCACGCGGAGCTCGTTGTAGAAGGTGTGGTGCCAGATCTTCTCCATGTCGTCCCAGTTGGTGACGATGCCGTGCTCGATGGGGTACTTGAGCGTGAGGATGCCACGCTTGGACTGGGCCTCGTCACCGACGTACGAGTCCTTCTGGCCCATGCCGACCATGACGCCAGTGTGACGCGGGCGACCGACGATGGAGGGGAACACAGCGCGGGGGGCATCGTCGCCGGCGAAACCAGCCTTGCACATGCCCGAACCGTTGTCGATAACAAGAGCCTGAACCTCGTCTCCCATGGTGTTGATGTGTAGTGTACTGTGGTGAAAGTAACTGACAATGAACCACCCCACTCGCTCTGCCTCTTGTACCCTCCCGTTGCCGGTAACCCTTGTTCCAGCCAGAAGACAACCAATCATAGCTGTTCGCTCCTACTGCGTGCCTTGCAGCGAATCAGCAGCCCATTTGGGCAGGAGCGCGGTATGTGACGCCACGCAGCTGCTCAATGCCTCCTGCGCGCATTGGCAACCAATGATGGGACGGCCATAAAAATGGCTGGTTCCTACTGCGAACCTTGAATAAAATTTCTTTTCGTTTTCGTTTTCGTTTTCTTTCTTTCACTATCACGCGGGGCGTGTGCGGTCTGGAGACCGCCGCCGTCGTGCCTGGTTGCTGGCCAGCGACAAGAAGAAGTCCAGACCTCTGAGGATAAGCTCGAACGTTGGCCTTAAAGGAAGGCCAAAACAGATCGCCCACACAGCAGTCCCCGGTCAGCCACGCCGATCAATGTTTGCGAGTATTGCGGATTCCCAGGCGAGAGCAGGGCAAGGGGCACCTTGAAGCAGGCTCCTCGGATAAGCATTGCTGAATGAGCTCGGCTACGGGCCACTCTGGTGGGACACGCAACCTTTTGCACAGAGCGAACGGTAAGGCAAGATGGGGGTGAAAAAAAGTGGGGCAGCGTACCGCTTGCGTTGCTTGATGAAGTTGCAGATCTCCTCGTCGCTCATTCCGCCAAAGGGTTTCCGCTGTGCGAAGACCTCCCACATCAGCAAGCCGAAGGAGAACACTGTGGCCGCATGTTGGTGAGTCTCTGGGAGGGCGTCGTCTGGGCGTGAATGGGTTGAAAGGGGTACCATCAGACTTCTTGGTGAAGGGCGACAGGCCCGACACCACCTCTGGAGCAGTGCAGCCGATGTACAGCGTTCCTCCGCTCTCTTTGAGCCCGTCCACGCTCGAGGGAGACACGCCTCCTGGTTGATGGCCCATTATGGAGTTGAGCATTTCCGGAGGCGCCGGTCTCCGCCAAGCATCTAATGAAGCAGGCGTTAGGCACAGACAGTCGTACCGCTGAGAAAAGCATGCGCGCTGAGCCCAAAGTCTGCCAGCTTGAGCCACCACGTCGAGATGTCCATCACCTGCCTCACACAAGACGACAGGTCAGCCGTGCCCTACGATCAAAGAGAAGCAGGTTTAAAAAAACATTCGGACCAAAACGTTGGAGGGCTTGAGGTCTGCGTGCAGGAAGTCGGCAAAGTGGAGACGAAGCATGGCCTGAGCCACGTTGCGGCAGATCGTGAGCTTCTGATCATTTCGCAGGCGCCTCCTGTTGAGCACAATATCCGACAAGGAGCCATAGCTGCACGATACCGGGTTCAGTCAGGGTGACGGCGGGGATCGGTCACATTTGCACATACGGCGCCAGTTCCATGATGAGGCAGCACGGTGGGCTCAAAACCCGCGCAATGCACTGAATCTTTCCTGGGATCATGAAGCCTGGAATGCGCGTTGGAGTGGGTTAGAACGTGCAGGGCCTGACATTGCTGGACAGAGAGACGGATCGCCTGCACCATAATAACGTATGCAGTGTTGGAAGAGGTCACGGTCACCGGCGTTGCGATTGAGAATTCGCACCACGCCGACTTCCTGCGCGCACACACGCACCCAAGTAGCGACTCATGATGAGAGCAGGACTGCCCTGTGTCTTCGAAGCAGGCTGCACTGGCTCACCTGACAAAATCTTCGCACATCGGGAATGGCCTTTATGGCTACCCACTGTCCTTTCCACTTTCCTTTGTACACCTGATGGGAGGAGCATGTAGGAGTGCAGAGTGAGGCCAACAGAAAGTCCCAAGCCGATGCACAGCCGCCATACCTTGCCTTGGTGGCCAGCACCTAGACGCGAGCCTTCGGACAGGGTGTCGGGTAGCTGGACTTCCCAGGGCGGTATCTCGAACTCGGCCAGCGGTCGATTCGGCCACCACACGTGGATGGTTTTGTCCGCACTGCTGGCCAGACACGGGAAGAACTGGCGCCACATATCCTGACAGCGTGAGCTTTATCGAGGAGGAAGGCCACACAGGCACGATCGTACCATGGCCAAGAGCGGATCGTCGCAGCACGATGCTAGCCAATGCAGAGGATGCCGGAAAGGATTGAACGAACATCGGAAGCTCTGCAGATTGGCTAGCTCACCGATCTCCAGCGGCAAACCCTAGAACGCTGCGGTTAGCGCTTTCAAAGTAGGGAGAGGAATGGGGAGGGCGGTTTACTACCTTCAACTGATTACAGGTGACGTCGAGGTGGCGTAGGCGACTGAGTCGGTTTATCTCGCTAGGCAGAGTCGAGATGTGGTTGCGGGAAAGGTCGAGGTGTAGAAGCGAACCAAACTCTTTCAGTCGCGGGTGGAGCGCGCCTCGTAATGAATGCAGCTTGTTCTCTGAGAGGTCGAGGTAGGTGAGCGAAGTAGGCAGTCGCAGCCGTGTTGCGGCTTCGCGCTCGTCCTTGACTTCCACAGAGTCACAGGTGACCAGGAAGCGATTGCGGGCCAGCCCGAGTTTACGCAGTGAGGACAGCGGGGACAAGTCCGGAAGGGCTTGAAGCCGATTGTGCCCGAGTTTGAGCTTGACAAGGTGGCGCGAGCGTGTCACCGTTGGAGAGAGTGCTATGAGTCGGTTGTGCGACAGGTCCAGGTTGACGAGAACGGGCATGGACTCGAACATCCCTGCGTTTGGTGTGGTTGCGCGCCGTGGGTCTCGGCTCCGATAGCGACTTGTTGGATAGGTTTTCGCGCACCTGGAGATACATCGACCACGTAGTTGCCGTGAAGATCCAGTTGCTGAAGACGAGACAGCGTGCAGCCGGGCGGAAGGGAGAGCGACGCAATCCAGTTGAACCGGAGCGAGAGCTTTTGTACATTGCTCATGTAAGGAATGCACTCTCGTAAGCTCTCCAATGAATTGTTGCTGGTACATGAAACAGTGCGGGCGTACGGGAAAGTCAGTCATGACATGTGGAGGGGCCGGGTGCAGCGAGGTGTGACGTTCGCCTACCTCAAGTTTACTGACGTAAGTGTAGACGGCCAGCCTACCTTGGGTATGCGAGTGAAGCGGTTGTTGGAAAGATTAAGTTGCGTGAGGGACAGGCGAGCCATTTCCAAGGGGAGGGAGGAGAGGCTGTTTCCGCTCAGACTGCGCATGAGAAGGGAGAGCCCATTAGGTTCATTGTCCTGAAAGCAGCGAGGCTTGGTCACTTACTTGAGCATAGTCAGGCTTGTGAACGTAGAGATCGATGGAGGGACGGACCTGGCGAAGGAAGCTCGCTTTAGCAACAGCGAAAGGAGTGAAGCAGTGCTGCGGAGCAGTACCCGAGCTTGTTGAGTGAAAGATCGAGGATGGCGAGGTGTGCGAGCTGGGTTAGCTGCAAGAGTGACGGAATGGAGCGACATCGCAATTCGTTTCTTGACAGGTTGGCAGACGTGATGGCACCAGTGCCTACGCTGGCCGAGAGTTCGCCGTGAGCATGTATGGCATGCATGGGCGCATGGAACGCACCAACACTGACGTTGGTGGAGCAAATTGTTGGAGTCAGATCGGTGAGGCCCCTATCTGACAGATCCAGATGCACACCAGCACAAGGCGCCGTCTCCGCGTTCACCCCTGAAGCTACCGCTACGGACGCCGCCTTCTCTCCGCATTCGAGTTGTGCGTTGCCCTTGGCCTGGGTCGCGTTGTCTGATATCTGCATATGTGAGCGTCGTTGTGCAAAATGGCAGTGGCGGGCGGGGCCCCGAACCAAGCGAGAACTCGGGATCGTTAGCAAGGTGCAGCGCCGTCACATCCCCGCTTGCTACAAGAGCGGCCACGTCTGATGCGTCGACTTCGTATCCTGCAACGTTCGCCCATGGATGAGCCGGCTTTTTAAATTTTCTTTTCTAAAATTATTATAATAAAAAATCGAGTTTTATTATTAAAATAATCATGATTTTTTTGGTAACACACACTAACTTGATCTTTGGGGGCAAGGGGCAGTGCCTTCTTGGTCGAAGAGGTAGAGGGGTGAGGTGCTGCTCAGTCCACTCTGGCGTGCCAGGCAGCAGAGCTGGCCTGCAAGGTCTGCCTCTCTTTCACCCAGCGCGAGGACGAAACGGCGACCACTCACCCAGATCGCCACTTCCGCAGGTGCCTCCATCGTGCTTGTGGTGACTGAACCTAGCAACAAATGTTTTCCTGTTTCCCAAGCGGCTTTATTAATCAATTAACCGACCTCACGACTGTGACTTCTCCTTGATGAACTGGGCAACGTTGAAGTGACCGTCGGCGCCCTTCTGGATCACGCCCAGCTCGGTGATGATGCCGTCGATGAGCTCGCCTGGCGTCACGTCAAACGAGGGGTTCCACACGCCGATGCCGGGCGCAGCGATACGCATGCCGTTGACATTGGTCAGCTCGTCGGCAGGGCGTTCCTGAGTGGTCATGACAGCGTTAGCGGATGAGGCGCCCACCCACGCGACGAAGACGAAGAGTTAATCGAGTGCGTTGTACCTCGATCTTGATTCCGCTCCCGTTGATCATCTCGAGATCGATGGTCGTCAGAGGCGCGGCCACGAAGAAGGGAACCTTGTGGTGCTTGGCGACGATGGCCAGCTGGTAGGTGCCGACTTTGTTGGCCGTGTCACTGTGTTCAACCGACGCATGTAAACATTGTTAACACTGTGCCAAAGCACGCTCATCATGAAAAGAGGCGCTGGGACTCACCCGTTGGCCGCAATGCGGTCAGCACCCACGATGACGGCGTGAGGCTTGTTGGGTGAGTTCATCAGGGCAGCCACCATGCTGTCAGTCACCTGCAGGGTGTCAACCGTCGGTAAGACAAGCCAACCGACTAAGTAGCGGGCCTCGGAGTGCGAGCCCGTACCAGAGTGCCGGGAATCTGTTCGGCCACCAGCTCATAGGCGGTGAGGCGAGCGCCCTGGTTGTAGGGTCGGGTCTCCGTGCAGAAGGCGCGCTCGAGCTTGCCGCTCTCGTTGAGGGCGCGGATCACACCCAGGGCAGTGCCATAGCCTGGCCGTGATGAGAACGCAGCCGCGAGGTGTGAGTGGCACGAGTCAGCCTGCGAGGGGGATCACGAGAAGGGCATACCGGCGGTGGCCAGAGAGCCGGTGTTGCAGTGGGTGATCACGCGGACGTTTCCTCCGTCCTTGGCCTGGAGCGCCAGGATGTGGTCGGCGCCGTGCTTGCCCATGGCCTTGTTCGCCGCGATGTCATCCTCGAGCATCCTACGCCGCGCAATACGCACGATCAGCGGCAGAACGCATTTACACACAAAGGCAAGAGCGGCGTACTTCTCGGCCTCGACGATGTAGGCCTGGAAGACCTGGCGAGCGCCTTCCTGGCCGGGAGCGGCGGTGGAGGCCTTGTCGCGGGCGAGACGCGTGAGACGGTCGGCGGCCTCGAAGAGGTTGACGGCGGTGGGGCGGCTGGTCTTGAGGTACTCCAGCTTGTTGACGAGGAAGTCGGCCGCGGCGGTGGCGTCGCCAAACGCGAACGCGTCGGTGGCAGCCAGAATGCGGTGCGCCTCCACCGCCAGTGACAGCGCGCCGGCGATGGCGATGGCGGGCGCGCCGCGAACCTTCATGCTGCGGATGGCCTCCCATCCGTCCTCGGCATTCTTCACTTCCTCATACTCCGACACGAGAGGCTAGAAGAGGGACAAGGTGATGAGATATGAGATATGAGGGAGAACGGAAGATGGACAAGGCAAAATGGCTGAGACGTGCCAGCTTCCTCTGCTCAAGCAAGTCGAGCTTGCCATTCCTTCAATTGATGAATGAAGGAAAGTTTTAGTGAGAGACGTGTGATTCAATTTAATCGATTGATCAATTTGATGGGACGAAGTTCATGCCTGTAGCGGATGGACTCGAGCATGGAGGCGGTGGATTGCATGGTTTCAACAGGCGGAGGTGGAGGAGCTTTGGCAAGAGCGCACACGAGACAAAGAACGAAACGGCGAAAGACCACAAGGACACCTGGGCCTTCCGGAGTATTACGAATTTTCCTTTTATTTCTTTTTCTCCTGGTTTTAAGGCCTGGCGCCTCAAGCTTGGGCGATGAAGTGGATTGGCTCTGGCACCCGAGCCGATTCCGCAGTGGTGTTATAAACGAACTTGTGAATGACGCCAAAGACAGCCTTCGCTTCCTCTTGCTTGCCGCTAAACGTGAGGGACTCGGCAGCCGCCACCAATCGACGGAATCTGGGGATGGTTAGTGTTGTTACAATGCCACCAAGCTATAAGTGCCTACCTTATCTTCTTGAGATCAAGGGTGTCCTCATATCTTTGCGGATGCAGTTGATCGGCCGCGTGCTGGTAGATCGCCCACAGAGGGTTTACCGTCGTGACTTCATCTGTCGGCATGAACGTGCCAGTCAGAGACCGGCGTAGCCTGCGGAGGAGGCGCTGCGAGCGTAGACAAGAGTACGTACTCCTCAGCACCTTGGCGACCTTGCTCTTGAGATGGTCAGTGTGGGCATTGATCAAAGAGATACGGACAGGGTACTCCTCGGTCAACTCCTGTTGGCGTTCACGCACGTTGTCAGCGAGCACTTGGGCCTGTACGCATCACTCGTGCACCGCACCTCGGGCGACTTGGGTGCTGTCTTGGGGTCCTGAGAAAACTTCTCCGCTTGTTGATCCAGCGAGCTACCGGGGTATCTCTTATACACCACGGTTTCCTGGTTGTCTAGGTGAGTATCAGCTACCTTCCACAAGAGAAACCTTTTGAATCCGTACTTCGCCTAAGACAGCCAAAGGAGCGTTGGTAGCAGTGAAGGCCAGAAGGTAGCCGACATCCTGGTGCCTGGTGAAGACTCCTTGTTCTGGGTAGCCCTCGATGAAATAGTGGACCTTCCTCCACAGGGCTCGCGTGTGAGGGATTGTGCCCTCTACCTTCTCCTTCCACCTCGGGTGAATGTTGTCGATTTCCACCTTAGCCTTGGTTTGAATCTATGAGGAACTCTCCCGCATCAGTTCGCTGAAGCGTTGACTTTACCAGAGGAACGGCTGGTCATACCATGGCCAGCTCTGGCGTACGGATGAGGCTGGAAACACACACGGCGATGTGGCGCTCCAGGTATAGATCGTCTGAGTCGAGGTAGAACAGGATGTCTCCGGTCGACTCCCTCACACCAAAGTTCCTAGCAGCCCCACCCAGAACATTCTGCTGCATGGAAACAAGCTTCCACCTGAGGGCAGTGTCAGGCGGTCATGCTTTCTACTTCTCGCAGCTGGAGGTGAGCGAATACGTTGTGTTGGAGTTGTTCAGCTTCTTCTGGATCTCCATGAAGGCCATAATGCGTGCCACGGTGTTATCTGTAGAAGCATCGTCCACTATCACCACCTCGCTCCGGAACTGCAGCAACAGAAAATATTGTTGTGAGTTTGGCGGCACTAGTCTATAAGTCAAGTATTGTTGCGGTACCGCTTGTCCTCCGTGATCATTGAAATACCTGATGCTGTCGGCCACGCTTTGCAGAGCGGCTGTGACGTAGGGTGCTGTGTTGTGGGAAGGGATGATAACCGAGTATGAAGGGTACTCTCCGGTCTTGCCCTTCCACTCCCAGTAGCTCCTAGGCAGGCGCACAGGAGGCGCCTGAGTTGCGGCAGGGGTAGCGGTGGACGCCGCGGGGGCGGCATTGCTCTGCTGCGGCTTCTGCTGAGCAACGCTCGTCACCACAAGCCCCAGCAATACACAGATCCATATCGCGTTCCGAAAGGTCATCGCGGAGAAGTGTGTTTGCTCTGTAGTGCCACACAACAAAACGACGCTCCCGCTGGGCAAGGGGTTTGCCCGTGCGCATAAAGCGCAAAAAAAGAAACCGGCAGAGAAAAGGAAGGAAAAGTAAGCTTCTTCTTAAAGGCTCGTGTTGCTCTGGTAGGTCCCCTTGCCTGGTTGAGCACCCTGATCCTATCAGGGCCTTTAAAGTTGTGGCATCAGGTGGTAAGGAAGCATGGGGATAATGCGATGTTGTCGGTTAACAGCACCTTGAGCTGGGGCCTCTCACGTCGGGTAGGACGGGAGAGCCAGGGGAATTTAGCGGGCGTACACAAAGGACCGCAACGCCCACCGCAACCCACATAGGGTCGCCGGTCGCGACCATGGTCAGTTCTTCAGATTTGAAACGACAGAAGAGCGTGAGCCGTGCCGCAAGTTCATAACGGCTTCCTAAGCTTCCCAACGAAGAGTGATACCACGAAAAGAAGATGGAACTACCGTCCTCCAAGCCTCGAGGCAAAGATGAGGCGGGGAGTTGGGTGGGGGCTGGGTTAAGTTCGTCTGCAATTGCAGATGGCGCCCCCCCTTCGAGCTCCCTGCTCAGCATCTCTCTGGCCTCCTCCGCATCTGTCGACAAGGCAGCCTCCACCGGCGCCAAGCTCTTCCAGAAGATGACCAGCTGTACCCTTCTCCTCCCTGTTTGCGCACCAAAAATTTAACAAAAGCGACAGAAAGAGAAGTTAGAAGATCTGCAGAAGAACGAAGCTGGTGACTCGTTTACGCGCGGGGAAGGGGTGGGCACACGAGCACTCACCCATCGCGTTGTCGCACAGTCACGAAGAAGGACAAGCTAATGCCGCGTCATGCCTCTAGCCCGGTCTTCAAGTACGACACGAGCGTGGTGGTGACTCCGCGGGAGCGTGTGGTGTTCGGCGAGCTCTCTAGCGACGACGATGGGGATGACGAAGTCGACCACAAAGAGGAAGAGGAGGCGCTCATCACGCTCTGGGAACGGCGGGTGGTGCGGATGGTCGTCGACAACGGCATCACGCGGGTTGACATGCGCCGCCTGCGGCTGCCCTGCTTCCCCGCAGGCCTGCTCCAGCCGGCCAACGTGGTCACCGCCGACGCCGGTACGGCCAGTTTGCCCGACGAGGCGCTTGTGACCTCCTCTTCAATGTTGGACGCGCGTCTGCGCAAAGGTACTGCGAGGATTCACATCGAACCGTAAAACCGCTATGCCTGTGGGTGCGTGGTCTCACCTCCGCATGCGCGTGGGGGAGGGGTGTGTGCAGAGAAACACACGAGCGGACGAGTGGTGACACGAGTGAGCCCGGCGTCGTTCATCGAAGTGCTCGACCTCCGACACAACCGCATCACAACCCTGCCCGACGACATATCTCGGTAAGCTACTCCGACGCCTCCTCTGCCTCCTCCCCTGTGTGACGCCGGTCTTGTTCTTCTCTTTCCCTCAGGCTGTGTACGCTGCGGGTGCTTAGCCTGGCTCACAACAAGCTCACCCATGTGCCAGCGGCTCTGTTTGAGCTGAGCAATGTACGCTCTTCCTTGCCAATCGGGCCTGTGCCAAAAGGCTAAGCAGGCCGCTTACTCTCCCCCTCCCCCCATTCTCTCGGATTGTAGTTACAAACCCTGGACCTCTCCTTCAACAAACTGTCATCGCTCACGGGCGAGGAATCGCTGATGGAAAAGATGATCTCACTCAAGAACCTCGTATTGGATTCCAACCAATTCGTATCGCTGCCTTCGTCCCTGAACAAGCTCACCGCCCTCCAGTTCCTTTCCGCGCGGAAGAACCTGATCTCCTCCAACCACGTTGCCTCAGACCTCTCAGGTGCGCTGGCCCTCGCCTCCATTCATCATCTGTCCAAGCGAATGCATAAAACCAACGCTTAACTGTTGCCCTCGACAGGAATGGTGAGCCTGGAGGGGCTCGACCTGGCGTCCAACAAGCTCGGCGAGATACCGCGTCAGCTCTGTGCCTTCCCTCGTTTGCGCTACCTGTCCTTGGCCGACAATCAATTGACCTATATCCGCGAGGAGATGCCGATCGCGTCGCTCGCCGGTCTCACTGCGCTCGTACGATGCCTTGGACCCTTTTTCCTCGCCCTGGACTAGCGCTCACATGCCTGGGCTGTCTGCGCCATCAGGATCTGTCGAACAACATGCTCAGCGAGGTGGGTCCTCAGGCTGCCGCCAACTTGCGGGCCCTACGTACGCTCGCCCTCCTCTGAGACATGCGAGGCCAATGGACTGACGCGGTGTTTGCGTGTAGCCAATCTCTCCGAGCTTCGTTTGTCAAACAACCAAATTCAAGAGCTGCCAGAAGCGTTCTCCGAGCTGGCCGACAAGGGCATCCTCTTCGTCGAGGGCAACGAGGGGCTCACTATACTCGATGGTACGCGCGGTGAGCGCGTAGACCCTAAGATTGCTGCTCACACGATACTTCTGCTCTCTCACGCGCAACAGGGAAAGGCATCGCACGTAGCTACCCCATGCTCGGTCGCAATCGCGGTCTTCACAAGAAGGCGTCGACGCAGGACATTCGCGAGTTCCTGGGCGTGTACTCGACCCCCTCCTCTCGCAACTCGGTCAACGTGTTTGTCAACCCGCTGGCCATCGAGACTCCCGTCACCACGTACGCCCACAGCCCTCCTTCCTCTCTCCCTCTCTCCCTTCCCTCTTGGGCCACACATTGCGATCGTTTGACTGGGATCTTCGGGAGTGCAGTCCACGATTCGAAGCCAAGGACAAAGAGCGGGACGACTCCCTCGAGGGCTCTCAGGAGGCTCAGGAGGTACGAAGAAAGAAGGAGAAGAAGAGCGGCAAGAAGAAGCTGCACAAGGGCTCCAAGGAGATAACCAAGCTCAAGAAGCGACGGCGAAGCGGCAGTAGCGAGCCCGCAGCCAAGAGCAGCAGCGTGCGCAGGAGCGGGAGCGACGTGGACGGAGGGGAGTGGCGCGAGGCGTGGAAGAAGGGCAGCGCCAAGGCCAGGTCGGACATCTCCGACGGCGAGGAGCACGGCGAGGAGGAAGAGGTCGAGAGCGGCTACGAGTCGAGCAAATCCGTGAGAGACGAGCTCACCGAGGACGAGTCGTTCTCGTCGTCCGAGTCGAGCTCGTCCTCATCGGCGCCCTCGTCGGGGATCAAGAAGAAGGGCAAGGCCATCCTAGAGTTCATCTCGCGCGACCGCATCAAGCGCGACGACGAAGTCGACGAGCCTCATCGGGCCAGCTGGCTGTGGCGCAAGGCTTCGCGCGAGAAGGTGGTCGAGCGCGACAACGTCATCTCGTCGAGCGCGGCCGCCACAGACGACCTAAGCCTGCACGACAAGGAGTCAACCACTAGCAGCAACAGCCAGCAGTCTCCACGAGTACGTTCTCACCACACTGCACGCTTCCGGCAGGTGTCTGGGGGGTGGTGGGCACGCAAAGCTCCTGACTGACGCCTTTCTGATGTGTGACAGGCGCCTCTCACCCCGGCAGGCAGCCTGGCTCAAGGACTCGTGCTCCCGTGCGCAGGATGGCGCATCCAGGGCAGCTCTCGCCTCGACTCGAGTAAGTATTTCATGGCAAAATCGGCGCGCGCTGTGCGGCGAAACGCTGATCAGGCCGCCTCCCTCCCCTCAGCTCCGCGCACTCAACCGAAGCATGCTCTCGAGGAGAGCTACCAGCTGGAAGAGGAGGCCAACTATTCATTTGCCTACCGGGATCTCTTCTTCCCTTACCGTAAGCGCTTTGCCCCCCCCCCTCCTCTGTTTGCTCTTTGAACAACGGGGAGTGGGGGGTGGGGGCTCACCAACGCCTTCTTCTGTTCCGGCAGGTCACGCCAACTACATGGGGTTGGACCCTGAGCTCGGTCCTATCGCCATCTCCATTTTGAAGACCAGAGATCCGCGCGACGGGTCATTCCTCTACCTCATGCGCTATGAGCAGGTGCGTCTTTGGCTTCTGCTGTCGGGTTGAGGCACGCGACCAGCTCACATCGTCGCAATCAACAGAGCACGGTTGTGGGCCACATACCGGCCGAGTGCTATCGAAGGCGGAGAGGCAAGAGCGCGGCGCTCCTGTCGGCCCTCAAGAAAGCCATCCACCCAGCCTTGAGCCATGCCAGCCTCGCCACGATCAGGGTACCACTGGCGCACCCCTTGCCGGAAGCGGCCAACCTGCAAGATGGGGGACTTCCATCCGTTTAGGTGGCATTACGCATTCGCTCGCTATCTCACCTACGAATCGTGGCAGGTCGAGGAGTGTCAGGCAGCGCTCCTGAAGCTGGAAGAGCAGATGCTCGTCGCGGCGCACAAGTTCGGGGTCATCTTCGCCAAGGAAAATCAGATTACCGAAAACGAACTCTTTTCCAACAGTACGCCATTCGCCCAGCCCCTTTGGCTCCGCGCTCATCATTCGACGATCGCGTTGTCTGCGTATATGTGCAGAGGAAGGCGACGAAGCATTCGAAGCATTCCTCGAGCTGCTTGGTGCGAAGATCGAACTGAAAGGCTGGCAAGGCTACACGGGCGGCCTCAACACCGGAAGTACTGAACTCCCGATCACCCCCACCCTGCCTTCACCCCAGCATCTCGTTGACTACTCACCTTCGATCGCATCGGTTGCAGAGAGCCTGCCCGATGGCACCCATTCAGTGTTCACTCAGTGGAAGGGGCTTGATATCATGTTCCATGTATCCTATCACTCCATTTTCTTGTGTGGTGTGTGTGGTGTGCGTTTGTTCGCGCGCTTTACGTTGTTTTGTAGACTCACATGTGGCTACGCCAGGTTTCCACGATGATCCCGTTCAATCCCAAGGACGAGCAGCAGATCGGCCGCAAGCGGCACATCGGCAACGACGTGGTGGTGCTGGTCTTCGTGTCTGGCAAGACGCCCTTCTCGCCCATTTCCATCCAGTCACAGTTCAACAACGTGTTCGTCGTCGTCCAACTCGTGTCCAACGACAACCAGTCCACCTCATCTGTAACGACCCCCCCCCCAAACTTCCTCCCTTTTCCCAAGCCCGCGCGGTCTTGTTCTGAGCCTGGCTGCCCCTTCCTCCCTCCTCGGCTGCCTAGGAGACCGGCTACAAGGTGGCAGTGACGGTGAAGAGCAATATCCCCGATTTTGGTCCGACACTGCCGGAGCCGCCAGTGTTCTACGACCCGGCTGACTTCCGCGAGTTTCTGCTCACCAAACGTGCGTTCCGCGTCCTGTGGGCGCACAGGAGCTCAGGGCAACGACTGACGACGTCATGTGGTCTGCAGTTGTAAATAGCGAGCGTGCGGCCTACAAGCGCAACCAATTGGGCGCGTCGATCCAGCGCACCCGGAACATACTGCTCTCGGAGACGATCAAGAAATACGCGCCCGAGGTGAGCCATCCTCTTCCCCAAACCACTCCCATCTGCGATGCGATGTTTGATGGCTCGCTTGGCTTCGAGCGCACCTGAGCTTATTTGCGTCTCCTCGCTGTGCACCACCTACAGAAGTATGAAGAAAACGACGCCAACGCCGAGAAGACGCGCAGCAGGTTCGTTAACACGTGTGATGTTCTGTTGTGTTTCTAAGGCCATTATTTATTTATTTATTTATTTATTTTTACATGCTTTGTTTTATTACAAGTAACAAACAAAATTTTGCTCTTTGCAGATCGCAATCCGACTCGGCAGCGTCGGGGGTACCGGGAGCGACGAGCTGGAGCCAGGCGAACAACACCATCGCGCCGCAGAAACGACGCAAAAATGTCACCCTCCCTACGGGCTCTGCTCCGCCCGTCCTCTTCTCGTCGAGCGAGAAAGACGTCCCAGTGCAGGTATCCTCCTTGGCGTCGTCCTCTTCCTCCTCCGCAGCGTCGCCTTTCCTCTCGGCGTCGGCGTCGGCGACGACCTTTTCTCGCGGGGAGACGATGCCACGCAAGCAGCCCTCCGTGCCCCTCCTCCCGCTCCGAACGGCGGGCAGCAACAGCGCCAGCGGGGCGACCGGCGACAGCAAGGCCAAGAGGGCAGGGGTCGAGGGGCAGTCGCCCCGGCACTCGCCCGGACCATCGCCGCGAGCTGGCAATCTCACGCCTCACACCCTCAAGCGCAACACATCGCGCTCCAAGATCGAACAGCAGCAGCAGTCCACGCCCACATCAGGCTCCAACTCGCCACGCACTCCGCGCAACGGCTCGAACCTGATGTCGCCCCGTGAGGTCGCGGTTGGAGCGGGCGCAGAGGGCAGTGGGGCGGACCCCGGAGCGGAGGGGCTCAAGTTTTGGAAGAGGAAGAAGCGAGCCAAGTCGTGTGGGTCCAGGGAGAAGTGAAGGTTGGCTGTGTGGATTGGAGCATATCAAAACAAGAAAGCCGATTTAGTTACAAACAAGGTATTCTCAGGCAAGACCATCAACATCACATGCTCACACATGATCAGATGGCAGGCATTTTTGTGGTGAAGCAGGTGCATGAGCATTTCATGTACATATATGCAATGGTATGGCAAGCATAAGCCCCAAGAACGCCATCCTCATACATGACCATCAGATGGCAGGTCAAAATGTGTGGCACAATGGTGGCAAGCAAGCATGTGTTCTGAAGGAGGTGCTGGCAAAACCTTTGTGCAATGTCATCAGCAAGGATGCAGGCAATGAGGCAGGTGCACACACAGCACCTGCTCATGCATGACAGTGCAGCATTAAGTCAGGTGCAAATGAAGTTAAATTTCCAGATGGTCTTACAAAACCAGCTGGGGGGCATCCTTGATGGGGCATTCAGATGACTGAATGGATGATACATCACTTTTTTCACAATTACCCTACCTAAAGATATTGTAAACTGGAAATTACAATGTTACTTGGTCAAAAGCTGGTAGTCATTTTCAACCTCTTGTTTGATGTGTGGGTGTGGGTGTGGTGTTGATGTGTGTGTATGAGTGTGGGTGTGGGTGTGGGTGTGGGTGTGGGTGTGGATGTGGGTGTGGGTGTGGGTGTGGATGTGTGTGTAAGCAAAAACCACAATTGGAAGTCCTGGCTGTCCAACCACATCAATGCATTGCAACCTCCCTTCAGTGGTTTATCTCCTTGCCATCAGTATTTATCAAAACCTGAGCATTCCAACACCAAACCACTCCTCAACACACCATTTCCCCTAAACATCTCTATCTGAGCAGATGATAGGTACAATGTGCCTTAACAGAAGGCCAAACATGTTGATCAACGGCCCACCGCAGAGGCAACGATAAGGGACACATTTTTTCCCTATCCAGCAGAGGGAAAAGATGGGAAATAGACAAGCGCGTAGCCGTGACTCAGGAGGGCAACAGGAAACATTTCTCCAGCACAATGGCTTTGATGGTAAGCGAACTTGGACCATGCTCAAGAACGCTCAGTTCAAAACTGAGTTGTGGATCTACGCTTAGATCTCGTTTGTTGATTTTTTGTTGACTCACTACCCATGCTTTGTTCTCACGCTTGATGCTGAGCAGGTTACCATATCGGGTGTGAGGGGCATAGCGGGCGAGTCTCTCGTGCCAGAGGTCGTGGAGCGCTACGTGGCCGCCTTCGCGACGCTACAGGCCGGCAAGCGGGTGGTGCTCGGCCGCGACTCGCGTGTGAGCGGCCCGTGGGTCACCAGCATCGCGCACGGCGTGCTCATGGCCCACGGCTATGACGTACTCGACGTTGGCATCGTCCCCACCCCCACCGTAACGCCTCCTCCCCCTTTCGTTCGCCACGCCACACGCTTACAGTTGCGCTGCATGTATGGCCGCGTCGTGACACCTCGTGCCTAGGTCCAATACCTGACCGAGCTAACGAAAGCCGACGGCGGCGTCATCATCACCTCTTCCCACAACCCCGAGCCCTGGAACGGACTCAAGTTCGTGGATCGGGACGGGCTGTTCCTGTCGCCCGAGAAGTGCAGCGAGATGTTCGCCATCGCTGACGCCCGTAAGTTTGCGTTTCCTGACTACAACGCTACGGGCAAGCTCGAACTGGCGCCGCAAGCGTACCGTAGCCACATTGACGCCATCCTCGGCCTCGACTACATCAAGGCCGACCAGATCCGCGCCAAGAAGTTCAAGGTCTGCCTCGACTCCGTCAACGGTAACCGACACCTTCAACTTATGTATACGTGCGCGCGCGCATTTCTCATGTGGGACACGTATCACATCAGGTGCTGGCGGTCCCATCATGATGGAGCTGCTGAAGGAGCTGGGCTGCGAGGTGGTGGGAATCAACCTCGAGCAGAGCGGCCGCTTTGCCCACCAGCCAGAGCCGATTCCCGAGCACCTGGTGCTGCTGCTGTCTCTGCGGTCTGCTCTCCGGTGGCCTTGTTGTGCGTGCACTTATCCGCTCGTCCGGCTTGCGCGCGGGTTGTCATCCAGGGAGAGCTCTGCGAGAAGGTGAAGGCCGAGAAGGCCGATCTGGGCATCGCCGTGGACCCCGACGTTGATCGATGCGTGCTCATCGACGAAACTGGTTCCGAGCCACCCCCCCTTGCTGCGTTGCGTTGCGTTGCGTTGCGTTGCGTTGCGTTGCGTTGCGTTGCGTTGCGTTGCGTTGCGTTGCGTTGCGTTGCGTTGCACGACACGACTTACCGACCCGATCTCACACAGGCAAGCCGCTTGGCGAGGAGTACACTCTGGCGCTCGCGGTGCAGTTCGTGCTGGGCCACGGCGGGAAGAGGGGACCCGTATGCAAGAACCTCTCCTCCTCCAGGTAGGGTCATGACATCGTTTTCTCCATGCTCGTTGTTGGCCTGACCAGGGGAGGTTTTCAGGGCCAATGACGACATTGCGGAGAAGTACGGCTGTCCGGTCTACTCTACTCCTGTGGGCGAGATCCATGTCGCCAAGCGCATGCAGGAGGTGAAGTCGGTCATCGGCGGTGAGGGCAACGGCGGAGTGATGCTTCCCGACATCCACATCGGCCGCGATGCGCCCGTCGCCGCTGCCCTCACCCTGCAGCACCTCGCCCTCTTCGACGGCACCATCAGCCAGCTCAAGGCCACCCTTCCTCAGGTTCGTCGTCTCCGTGAAGGCTTTTGCCCTTCTTTCAGAGCTGACTCTGGCGCGTGGTGTGGTGTGTTCGGCAGTACGAGATCGTGAAGCTGAAGGCGCCGATTGAGGGCATCGACGCCGACGCGGTGGTGGCCCACTTCAAGCAGCAGTGGCAGGGCCAGCCCGAGGCGACGCTGAACGATGCCGACGGCCTGCGCATCGACATCGACGACGCCAAGGGCAAACGGTGGGTGCACCTCCGGAAGTCCAACACGGAGCCTATCATTAGGGTAATCGGCGAAGCCGCCACTACCGCCCTCGCTCTGGAGGTGTGCCACCAGTTCATGGACGAGATCAAAGCCTTCTCCGCCCGCAACTGACCAAACAAGCGGTAATAAAAACTACCCGAGACCCCGTTGCTGGATGATAGCGCGGGATGGCGCTGCAATAGGGAAAAACGTGTGCTGCCCTTTGCGGTGGACACGAAAGATGTTGGGTGTTGAGTAGTTGAGTAAAGAATATGGTGGTGTGGCTAAGGCTGCGCATGATGTGTTGCGGAGAGCACCGTACGCACAAGGGGCGCAGTGCTCACCTCGGACGGAAATATTGGTCGGTTAGCAGGCGCTCTGCCTCATGTGTAGTGGTAGAAGAGCTTCTCCTTCTCGGGGTCATCGAAGTGCGGCACGAACTTGATCTCTTTGATCTCAGCAAATCCCTCGGACTTTTGGGGCGCCTTGAAGTTCTTCTTGTACCTGCACCGAGGAGTAGAGATCAGCGTGAGAGAGTAGTTACGTAACACGCAAGCCCACCTCCACTCCGCTCTCTTCTCTCTAATGACCTCCTGCACGCCACAAAAATGGCCGTACATGTTGTAGCCCACGCCAGGCACATGCTTCACTCCGAAGACGTTCTCCCTGTAGGTGTTCATGTGACAGGCCAGCTCCAGCGGTGTTTGAAAGAAGAAGCAGCGCACTGGGATCTCGTGGTCTTGAGCGATCGCGATGTACTCAGCACGCACTGAGGCCGAAGGATTGGTATTGTCGATCACCACACTGTTGGGAGGGGCGACAAGAGTGAGCGGGGCGGAGGTGAGGCGGTTGCGGCAGCATCGGGCTCTAAAGGTCCACGCACCTCTTGCCCTCTTCGAGGGCGGCGCGTGCGGCCTTGAGGCAGCCGGCCTTGCTGTGCATGGTGTCTTGGTTAACGTGCACGTAGCCCTTCGGCACCAGATGACGCTTCGTGAACGTGGATTTACCCGACTGTGCAGAGAAGGTGATGTTTGCTCTCAACCTTCCAATGCCAAGCCAGGTGATTGGAGCTCAGTGGGGGGGAGGTGGTCGTACGGCAGGGAAACCCACGCAGATAATCATCTCCTGCGAGTCCGACGTGACCTCGCCCTCGAACGCCTTGCCGCCTGTCAAGAAGTGGACGCGTGGGTGAGTTTCGCGCAATTTGGTGATGACACATGTGCAAACAGTGGAGCGGGGGGAGGCTCTCCCGACCCTTGGGGATGGTAGCGGGGTCGATGGAACGCCATTCGAACTCGACGTCGTCCTGTCCCAGGAAGAGCATCTCGGGGATCTGGAAGGGGAGGTCCAGGTTACGGGCAAACTTCCTGTCCGAGCACGAGTGATCCTTCTTGGTCTTGGCGTTGCCGTCCCACGCCTTGGCGCGGCCTATGTCAAGCAATACATGTGCATTACGCACAGCAGATAGGTGAGGCAAGCGTGCTTCCCACATCGGGGCAAAACGTTGACAAGAGCATACCAGCAGCGTCGCCGCAGTAGAACGACTGCTTCATGTCGACTTCGACTCCGCCGTTATGGTGCTTGGTGAAGTAGTGCCACATGGCGGTGGAGGGCTTGCGCCACTTGTCCTCGGTGGTGGCGACGAAGGCCTGCATGGGAACGCCCAGCTCGGCGATGATGTCGAGGATCTTGCCCTTGATGTCCTTTGCCTGCGACTTGCCCTTGGTAATGCCCGCCTGGTTGGTGAAGATCACCAGCTTGTATCCTTCCTTGTGCAACTCCTTTAGCTTTGCCGGCACCTTGCTGTTCCACCACTTCCAGTCCGTTCGTCCTGAGGTTTACAACCCATAAAATCCACGTCAGATCCAAGCTTGGTGGGCACCACACGTGGGGGCGCGGCACCAGTGGGGAAGGCACGGCCCGACTTGGGGTTGATGAGAGTGTCATCCTGTTGCGTCCACAGATGGTTAGTACGACACACTGCTCTCTGTCTGTGCGAACGTGCAATTGGCAACAAATCGGGTACCATGTCAAAGGAAGCGATTTTGGCGGAGGGCACATTGTCGGGGCCGTCGAGCACCAACATCGTGCCTACGGTCTTCCACGCGAGTGTAGAAACTTTCTTTGCCGGCTTGGCATCCTCGTCCTCGTCCTCGTCCTCGTCCTCTTCCTTTTCTTCATCTTCTTCGTCTTCGCTAGCGGAGGGCTCCTTGGCCTTACTGCTTCGTGGACGCTTGGCCGGTTTTTCTTCGTCTTCTTCTTCCTCCTCGCTCGAGGACGCTTGCTTCTTCTTGGGGGCCGCCTTTCTCTTTGCGAGACGGCGCGTCGGCTTCACCTCTTCTTCCTCCTCGCTGATTTCTTCGCTTTCTTCTTCGGACTCGGCGGCCCTCCTGCTACGACGCGCGTCCTTTGATATGCGCGCGCTGGCGCGGGTAGAAGCTTTCCTCTTCGGTGGCATCCTTTAGTGTCGTTGCAAGAACGGTTGAATTAAGGGTCGCGTTTTGCGCTCTTTTCTGGAAGATGAAAATAAAATCTTGCAGGAAAAGAGATAAATATTCTTGGTAATTTTACATAATTAATTGGCCAGGCACTCGTTGGGGTCCGGTGGGGCGTAGGGGCTGAAACTGCACACCTTGCGGACCATGCCGGCGGGACAGTCGTTCTGGAGGCGCGCACATAGGGGCTGCAGGACCGCGGTGAGCGGGTTGGACACGGATGACGGGCCGTTGCAGGGCGCGAAGTACTCGGCGCAGAAGTAGAGGCGGAGGGAGTCCTTGCAGGCGTCAGTGACTCCGCCAGAGGCGAACGTGCTCCAGCGAAGTTGGGTGACGTTATCCATACGTGTCCACACGTCGGTGTGGTTGTTGGGCGCACTGGCCACGTACCACGTGGGTTGGCAGAAGGAAGCGTAGGCCGGCGGTACCTGCAGGCACTGGAACAGAGGCGACGCGTCCTCAGGGACACGCGGCGACGATATCTTCGAAGAGGTGATGGCGTCGGATGTAGCTTCAGAGCTCAGGCTGGGCAGTGAGTATGGCGTGCATAGGGAGGAGTTGTCGGTGTCGTTGACGAAGAGATTGCCTCCGTAGCACGTCGCCATGAAGTCCTGCACCTGATGCGCGCATCGGGCCGTCAGCGCAACACATGCGCTTCGACAGATGCCTGTAGCACAAGTGCGTCGTGTGAGCTCGTTGACCGCCATCACGCCGGGCCTGGGAGAGTGGTACCGTTGGCCTCTCGGCAATAAGGACACTTCCAATTTAAGAAGTCATTACCCGTCCGCTGAGGCGATTGTATGGAGGTGCGGGTGGAATGCTGCGCACCTTGGGGAAGTAGAAGGAGCACAGGTATGCCTTCCACGCCTCGAGGCAGTCCTGAGTCTGGAGTTGGTCCGGCGCGTTCTTGAAGTACCATGCACGTACGAGTTGGTCCTGCTCCTGGGGCGAGCTGCCAGGGTTGGCGAAGGAGGACGCATTGACTGCGTAGTTCACATTCGAGCAAAAAGATAGCCCCGACACAGGGACGCATTGCCCCTGTGCTCGACAGGGCAGCAGCACTGCGAGGACACAAAATCAGTTTTTATTATTATTATTATTATTATTATTATTCGTGGGCACAGCAACGCAGACTGAAGGTTGGGAGGCATACAGAGGACGTTCAGCCCCATGATGATGACGAGCAGCGTTGACGTATCCATTGCGCCTTCCAGGGCTTACAAGGTGCACGCTCGTTTGCAGCAACAAAGAAACTGGTTTAACGATGTTTTCTTTGCTGATTTTCTTGGTGCTGCTTGGCGCCTAAGGCCAGAGGCCAGAGGGGCAAACGCAGGCACAAAAGCGCAGGCAAACAACAGGCCATGGCGTTCTTCTCGAGCGTGGAAGCATGCCGTTGTTGTTTTCTCTCCACTCCCAGTCAGCACACCCACCCACCGGACGCACGAAATCGCCCGTCGAGTGATGTCTAGATCTGTGAGAAAGCAGTACATACACTCTCGCGTCTTGCTCTACTTGGTGTTGTACTGATACTGCTCCTCGATCAGGAAGGAGCAGGCAGCTGCCGCTGAAAAGGAAGCTGAGGGTGTCGAGGTCGAGGATGAAGAGGAAGCAGGCATCGAACAAGTCTCCGGCTACCAAGAGATCGAGAAGCTGCAAGACCTCGGCGTCAACGTAGCCGATATCAAGAAGCTCAAGGCCGGGGGATGCCACACCGTAGCCAGTCTGCTAATGAACACGAGAAAGGTGAGCTTCCTCGGTTTGCAGTCATGTACAAACACTCTACAGCGCTGACTGGACGACTATGTCATAGAATCTGCTGGCGATAAAGGGCATATCGGAGGCCAAGGTTGATAAGATCCTCGAAGCGGCGGGCAAGCTTCACTTTGCTAGCTTCATGACAGGGTCAGAGATGCTCAACAAGAGGAAGGACGTGATTAAAGTCACCATGGGCTGTACTGCTCTTGACCAACTGCTCGGGGGCGGCATTGAAACCATGTCGATCACTGAAGTCTTTGGTACACCCGAGCTACTACTACTACTTGCGAGCCAAGGATTTACGCTTACTGATGGTGGATCACAGGCGAGTTCCGGACCGGCAAGACCCAGCTATGCCACACACTGTGCGTCACTACTCAGCTGCCATTGAACATGAACGGAGGCAACGGCAAGGTGGCCTATATCGACACCGAGGGGTAAGTGGGCTTCGGCTGCTCCGTCCTCGATAGTCACAGCGCTAACAGTCACCTGATCGTACGCAGCACCTTTCGTCCCGAAAGGATCAAGCCCATCGCCGAACGGTTCGGGTTGGACCCCATGGCTGCGCTCGACAACATCGGTACGCTACCTTGACACGGGCCCCTCGCCACAGCCACGTGAAAAATAATAACTCAGATCTGCGCATAGTGTACGCCCGAGCCTTCACGCACGAGCATCAGCTGGACCTTATCGTCCAAATAGCTGCGAAGATGGTCGAAGATCAGTACCGCCTCCTGGTAAGGCACCCGCAGTAGAGATAGACCGCCTCTAGCTTCCTCTGCTGAACGCCTTCCGCAAATCCTCATCTTTGGTCACAACAGATTGTGGACTCGGTGACAGCGTTGTTCCGCGTGGACTACTCCGGTAGAGGAGAGCTGGCCGAGAGGCAACAAAAGCTTGGTCGTATGATGAGCAAGCTACAGAAGATCGCAGAAGAGTTCAACGTTGCCGTCTTCATTACCAACCAGGTGACTGCTGATCCAGGAGGTGGAGCCATGTTCGTGGCCGGTACAGTCCTCCCTCTCACTACCCTTCAGACCAGTCAAGGCTAACGTTAGGCACCCTTCTCTGTGCAGACGCCAAAAAGCCCATTGGCGGGCACGTGCTTGCTCACGCCTCGACCACCCGTCTATCGTTGAGGAAGGGCAGAGGTGAACAGCGCATCTGCAAAATCTACGACTCGCCGTGCCTGCCGGAGGTGCCCTGCCCCTGACACCAGTTAAATTGGCAGTAGCCTGGAAGAACGAATCTTACCTTCACCTTCACCTTCCCCAGACTGAGTGCGTCTATCAGATCTCCAACGAGGGCATCACCGACGCTAAGGACTAAGTTCTTCAAATTAACAGCAGAACCCATGTTAGGATGATTCCACTTTTTGCTTGGCTTACAACGGCGATCAGCTTTTACCCCAGCGGTTAATTGCGAGGGATGGTTTCTTGCTGCGGAGAGACGTGACGGTGTGGTCGGCAAGAGGCCGTAAGTTGTAGATGTCTAGCTCCTGCAGGTTGACGCATTGATCCAGCAGGTGCAGCAGCGTACGCTCCCCGATTCCGTTCACGTTGGCCAAACCCAACGTCCGCAGCTCGGGACACCGATTCGAGATGAGATCCGCAAAATCCTCGCCTGCGAAAAGAAACCGGTCAGTCTGCTGCTGAGCGGCGAGGCAAGAGGCGAGTGCTCAGGAGGAGGAGGAGGGAGAGGTACCGCCCCCAAAGGTGTGGCCCGACACGTTGAGGGTGTGGAGGCGAGGCGCATATCGCTTGTCGTTGTCGTCAATGTGCTGAACGATCCACAGCTTCCGCTTGACCACGCTGTCGGTTTTGTCGCCTTGCTGTGCCACAAGTCGCAGGTCCTTCTGCATGTCGAGAAGGAGCTTGGCCTTGACCTGACTCTCTCTGAGCGCGAAGCGATCGGTCAGGATCCTCTTCCTCGAGGAGGGCGTCGTGTCGGAGTCGTCTCCAAATAGATCAAAGCCAAAGAAGTCGTCAATCACGGCTGTTTGAGCTTGATCGGCATCTCGCTTGAAGATGAGCGTCTCGAGGTGGGGAAGGAAGTAGTAGCACAAGAGCAGCAAATTCCTCAGACCTACAGCGCTGTTGCTCACGTCGAGGAACCGTAGGGCCGGCAGCGAAATGATCAACTCGAGGAAGTTGTTAGCGTCCGCGAAGCCGCACGACGCCATCGTGAGGGACTGGATGTTGCGCATCGCCTGCCGGGCCAGTACGTTGGCTTCGAACCGCTTGGACGACCTGAGGAACTGCATCGGGCTCGGGACGAGCCTCCGCACCTCGGCCTGGCCAATGGGCGAGCGGGCCGCCGCGGCACCGTTGGTCTTTTTTCACGAATAAAAAAAAGAACCAAAGGTTAACACTAAGATAAATAAAGTAAATGACACAGTTAGCGCAAAAAGCAAAAAGTAAAGGACCTACCACGGCGGAAGCGTTGTTGGCCAGGCTATTGTGGATCTGCTGGAGGAGGACGGGCATCTTGGCGCCACGGATGGGGAAGGCGTAGGTGCAGCCGCTGAGGAAGGAGAGGCCGTTCAGGTTGACCACGGACACTCCTTTGGCCTTCTTCGGCACTGAATAGTGGAGCGCACGCAGGTTGGGACACAGCGGCAAGAGCACCTGCGAGCCGCAAAGGTTACGCGTCAATCGATGAACACACGAGTGACAAAGCAACCGCGACGCTTAAAGGACAGGCGGCAGTGACCTGCTCGAAAGCGCCAGCAGTGATGAGCGGACAGTCGCGCAGCGAGATTGCGGCCAGGTTGGGGCACACCTGGCCAGGCAACGGCCCGAACAGCTCTGCACACCACGGTCCAGTTGGTACGTGCGCCGTTTAGCTGAAGCGAGTCGCGCGCAAAGCAAGAAAGCTCTGCCGTGTACCGCGAAGGAAGCCATTGGTGACCAGCCTGCAGCGATCCAAGTTGACTGAGTTCAGCCACTGGTTCGACAATCTGAAGGGGCGAGGGTGTGAGAAAATAAAGGGCCGGCGCGATTGGAGGCTTGGGCGAGGACCGCACCGATTGGGTTCGACGTAGTGGCGGCTGAGAGTGGCGTGATTATTTCCAACCTCGGCTGCATCAAGAACCTGACACCACCAAAGAGACACGACAACCACCGATGAGGTTGGGGTGACAGGACCGAAAGGAGGCGAAATGGGATCCCACCTGCAGCCGCTTGGCCATGCGAACGAGGTTGACGATGCCCTCGAGTCCGATCTTGGTGCAGCCAGAGACGACCACTACCGACAAGTCGCTGCAGCGGCGACCTGGAAATCGTTCACACGCGAGCAGTCCAATTTAGGTGAGTTGGCCTCCGGGGACAGGACAAACCGAGCATGGCACGTCGTACCCAGGAGGTAGAGGGTACAGTGCGTGAGCGCAGTACAGCCCCTAGCCGAGAAAACTGTCAGCAGGGGGCAACCCTCGACGACGGATGTCATGGCGTCGTCATTCACCAACGTGCAATGGTCGACGATCAGCTTCGACAACTGCACAAGCAAGAAGGTCAGTCCTGCTGCCAACCGTGGCTGAAGAGCTAAAGAAAAACACAATGAAGAAATTGCGTGAGTGGTGGACTCGCCTGATGACATTTGGATAGGCCGTCGACGAAGCCAGAGGGCTGGAGCTTGACGGCGCCGCTCAGGTTGACCTCCTTGAGCCGCGGGCATTTTTCGCCGACAATCTTGAGGTGCTCGTGCTTGAACTTAGCCAGGCCCGAGAAGTCGAGCACATCGAACTCCTCATCGAGAATGATCTGCAGGTGCTCCTCGTACAGCAGTCGCAGCTCCAGCACGAGGTAGTCCAGCACCTCTTTTCGCAGCTGCAACGGGAAGCCCTCCAGCGACTCGTACCGCAAAAGCGAGTCGCCCATGGCCTACTCAAGAAAGATGTAAGTCGCGCTAGACCACACAGATTGGGCCTCAGCAACAAAGAGAACGCACCTTGATGCACAGCGTCCATAGCTTCTCTACCTTGCGCGTTTTTCCTACGCGCATAGAAATGCTCCGGTGAGAACCGCGAAAAGAAAGCGCAAGTGATGGTGCACGTGTGGGCTCGGGACGACTCCCTCCGTGGGTTGGTGGGTACCCATGGTCCGCTTTCGCTTGGCGAGCTTGCGCTCAAAGACCTCCTCGTTGTCGACGGTCTCGATGTACTGGGGCTTCTCCTGCTTCTTGAGGCCCAGGCGCATCAGCCACGCCTGGAAGTTGGTCACCTCAGGCGCCGCTGCAACCGGTGCAAAACGATCAGCACGCCGCCCAGGGTGAGGCGTTCCATGCCGACGCAGTGGACGGCCCATAGTGGTGGTAGTGTGGCACGTACGTTTCCTGAGGTCAAGGAGGGCGTTGCGTGCGCTCTCCTCAGCCTTCGCCTTTCGTCGCGCTGCCTCTTCCTTCTGGCGCTTTAGCTCGGTCAGGCGCGCCTCGTACAGCTCCAGCCTGTGCACCAGGCGAAACGTGGATCAGCTGCGTCTCTGAGAGCCAACAATAATAATGCTTTGCGTGCGTATGTGTGTGGTGGACGATACTTACCACTGGCGCGCGATCTCCGCGAGAACTTGGACCTTGGCTCCTTTGCTGGCCTGTTCCTGGAGAAGGGTGGTAATGGAGCTGTCGTAGAGGGCACGGTCGATGGAATCGTCGTTGCGCTGGGCCAGGTCTTGCGCTTGCTTGGCCTCCTCAGCGAACACGTGCGCCTCATCGTCTTCTTCAGGGCCCAGCGCGGTAGACTCGCCCGCCTTTTCCTTGCCCTTGGCCTTGATCTTCTTCTTGCCGCCTCCTTCGTCCTTCTCGTGGAGGCTGAGTCGAGCGGTCACCTCCACCGGCGCCGACGGGTAGGCCCGCGGCAGTTTGAAGTCAATGTCCAACAGCTCTGCGATAGCACGCATCGCGTCAGCTTGCGGTCGCAAGCTAGCGAGCGAGCGAGCGAGCAAGGAAGACGCACCGACACCCGCAAGAAGACGGAGGGCCCATTCCTCCACAAACTCGTCGTGTGTGGAGGCCTGCGGATGTTTGCCGCTGTGTGGAGTGTGGGATGTAGAGCGCGAGCGTCGGCCGGGCTTGCTAGGTTTCGCTGAAGAGAGAGCAGCTGATGACACAGGAGCGGCCGAAGAAACGACCGAGAAAAGGTCCCCGAACTTGGCCCGCAGGCTCTCCGCTTCTCGCTTGCGCACGTCGGCATGGTCTTTCTTTTTCTTCTCCGCCTGGGGTTTGTTCTCCTGCTACAAAACAAAGAAGTTGTAGGCCCATGTTTAGGCCTTCTTTATTTATTTTTTTTGGTATTTTTATAAATATAAATAAAAACAGTTTCAGGGCAGAAAAAATAAAGGAAGGCGTGCCAAACCTGTGGGCGCTTGGGGGCGAGATAGGCAGCAAGAGCCACCTTTTCGGTGACTGGTGCACCGCCCTGCAGAGTGTCGCCGTCGCCGTACTGAAGGCTACGGGCCAAGAGCTCGTCAGTGTGATAGTAGTCGCCACCCTCGTCCTTTTGCTTTCCCTTCTTTTCCGAGAGGGCCCGTTGCTCATTGCCGAACGAGCCTTCTTCGCCCTCCTCTTGGTAGTCGTCCTCTTCCTCGTCCGAGGAGAAGGGCACGTCGTACAAGAACTGGGCGCTGCTGCCGAACATCATGGTGGTTGAAAGTGTAGTGGTGGGACTGTCGAGCGTGTCTGCCTTCTGTGGTTCAGGAAGAACGGACGCTCCCTTCTTCGCGGAAAGGAATAATTTCTTGCTTCTTTCTTTGCTTCCTGAAGGAACGTCGACAAGACAAGAAGGTGCCTGGTAACAACCTGAAGCAACGCTTTGCTGTGTGGTGCCCTCAACAAAAGGACCTCTTGGCATGATCCTTGGTCAAGTGCGTCGGCGTGCGGTGTCACGATTTGGTGGCGTCCTTCTTGAATGTGTCGAGGAGGACCTCCATCTTCTTGAGCTTATCGTTGGACGATACCAACAGCTGGCACGCCATCTGTTTCTCCCGCTGTAGTCTCGATACCTCGTCCTTCAACTTACGGATGTCCGCCTAGTTGTTGTGTTGTGTTGTGTTGGCGTTTGGGCAAAGGAGGTGTCTGGTGGTATACGGGTGCATGGGCGGTACCTCGTAGAGTGAAGCGGTCTGGCCACGTAGTTCGTGGAGCTCTTGGCCAAACTGGTCCTGCAGATCCTTCTTCTCCTTCTCCAGTCGTGCGACTGGACCAGTGCATGCACACCAGCATATCTATCAAGAACTCGCCCTGGCCCGAGTTATCAAAAGAGTGGAGTAAATAACGACGCACCCTTGTCTTGGAGCGTGGTCTCCTGTCGCTCCGCTCGGAGTTCATTGAGTTCGGCTTCCAGCTTCTCCACCTGGCGTGCGACGACTGTTAGCATTGACAGTTGGGCGCACGCTTACCAATCAGCGAGAAGCGATGCGAACGTGTTCATTCAGCGAGAACGCAGCGTTGGTGCTCGTGTACTCGTTCTGGATTGCGCGTGTGAGAAAGTAAGATAGGCGGATGGGCGTGGTCAGACTCAACACGCATGAATCTGATCAAGCCTTGCGCACCCGCTGGGACTCCTCAAGGCGCAGCTCTATTTCACTCCTTTCTTTGGCCCACTTGGCTTTCTCCTCTTCCAACTCCTTCACCTTCCTGATGAGTTAAGTGAAATACATGAAGGCGGTTAGGGACACCAGTTGTTGGCCATGAAGAAACAAGGATATATACCGCTTCAAGTTTTCGTTGTCGTCCTCGACTTCGCTGGGGCTCTTTTTCTTCTTCTTGTCTTCTTTGCTCGTCGGCTGCTGCTGCTGGTCGGCCTCCCGCTGCGCCAGTCGCTCCCGAAGCGTGGCCATCTCGGCCTCAGTCTGCTTTTTCGTCTCCAGCTCGGTGTCGTACTTGGCCTTGAGCACCTTCATCACCTGGTATACCATGGTCAGGCTTACTCTGGCGCGTACGAAGGCGGGTGCGATCTCGCAGGAACCTTCATCATCGTTTTGAGCTGCGTGAGGGCCTTCTCCTTGCCCGCTTTTTCCTCTTCAACCTCGCGGTCCTTGTGCGCCAATTCGGTCTCGAGCCTTTCCACATCCTACCCGCGACGAAGAACTGGTGGTAAGACAAGCGCGTTCCGCTACCGTGGTTGCGAAAGAGAGGGAGGCTTATATCACCTCATTGCTCTTGGCCGGAGCCTGCTTGACGTCTTGCTTACTCTTCATCCTCGCCTGCGACCCAGAAAATGTGCGGTGTGAGAAAATTGAGCTGTACAATGTGGCAAATGGAGGAGAATGAGCACCTCGAGCATGGACACACGCAGGGCAGTATTCTCCTTGGTCACCTTCTGGTTCGTCTGCACCAGCTCCGCGTTTCGCTTGCGGAGTTCCTCCACCTCTTCCGGTGAGCTATAGCGTATCGTTTGGAGGAGCGTCAGCATGCCACCACGGTAAAAAAGGGCCATGGCATACACTTAAGGGAGCAAGAGGAAATATGCGAACCCAATCTCAGAGATCTTAGTTTTGAGGAGCAGGACTTCGGCCTGAGCGGCCTCCTTTTCCTTCCGCTCTCGCTCCAGCTCCTCTTGGATCTGCTTCATCTCCAATCCATCAATGCCGCCCAGCTTCTCGCCGACTGTCGTTGTTCAGAAAGAGAGACTGGTGTAAGCTGACAAGGATCACGTGGCGAGGAGGTGCCTTCTTACCTTCGGGGAAGCCCACGAAGGCGGTCTTTTTGATCTGTCGCATTTCCTTGATGACCTGTTCCTTGAGCAGCTGTAGCTTTATAACCTGTACACATAAGTGTTCACGTAGAATGGCCATTGTGTGAGCAGTGGTGAGTGCAGAAAGGCGGTAGGAATGCACGCAGGCACCTGCTCTTTCATTGATTGGAAGTCATCGATCATTTCAGAGGTGGAGGCATAGTGCTTTGCCTCGGCCTTCATCTCTAGTATTTCACAACATGAGTGGTTAGATCTGATTGTTGCTGGTTTCTTCTTCTAAGCGCTTCAAGGGAAGACTAAGCACCTTTGACGAGAAGAGCAGCGTCGGCGGCGCGCTGCTTCTCAGCCTTCTTAAGAGTGTCGTTCTCTGTCCGCGCCTCCCCCAGCGCCCGCTTCAGTCGCTCTACCTCGCCTCGCAGATCTTCCGTCTCTGCGATCAGGTGTCGGTCAGCGCAGGTAGTAAAGGAGACAAAAAGAGGAAAGGAGAGCATGCCTTTGGCCACAACGGCTGAGGAGGACGAAGCAAGAGCAGAGGGAGACGCCGCGGGAGCAGGGAGGAGGCTCGGTGCGTCCTTGTGACTCAGCTTGGCCTCGAGGGCGAGGCTCTCCCTCTTGCTCCGCTCTTCCGCGTGCTCAGCCATTTCCTCTTTGCGCTGCAGCTCCCGTCGTAACCCTTCAAGCTCCTTCTTGTGATGCTGTGCATCATCCATGAAGCAAACACCATCAAGTTAATTGTCGGAGGGACCACATAGCGATGGCGACCTGCATACGTTCTTGTCCTCGATCAGTTCGGCTATCTCCTTCTTCAGGACCTGTATTTCGGATTCCTTCTTGTTTACCAGCGCCTTGCCAACTTCCTTCAGCTTTTCCACTTGGCCTGCCAGCGATTCCATCTGAAGGGCAACGTCAATGAATATCTTATAGTGCCTTACAAAATGGCAGCCCACACTAACACAACTGCAGTACCTTCTCGCGCATCATCTTTACCTCATCGAGAGAAGAATCTGTCATCACAAAGGATGAAAGACGCGGGGGAACAGAGAAAGAGTGGTCAGGCGTGGTCAGCGCAACGAACCCGCAAGCGTCTGGTGCACGCGTGGAGAAGGGCTCTTACTTTTGTTTGGGGTGAGTAGCGAAGAGAGCTCCACCGGCATCTCAACGGACATCTCGTCTACTCTCTCCACGTACCGCTTCAAAGGCGCATCTGAGCCAAGAAGAGCGAAACAGAACGGAACGGAATTCTTTAGCACGCTTGCGTGGCAGCACTGAAACAGAGGGTCGCGTACGTGCGTTGATGTGGGCACCCTGCGCGAGAGCCTCGTTGATGGCCACTTCCTGTCGCTTCAGTTCATACTTAAGTAGCCTACACGTATGTGCGGACGCAAGCGCTGTCAGTACGCGTTGAGCGAGGCGAGAGCTTGGGATCAAGCAGAGCTCACCTGATGAGGGGCTGCTGGCTCTCGTAGGCTTGCAGCTTCTCTTCGATGCTGGCCTTCTGGTAGCTCTGCTCAGCGTCCGCTTCACGCTGCTTCTTTGCTTTGAGCTTGTCCTTAAGCTTCTTCTTCTGCTTATCCTTTTCTTTTGAGGCCTCGTCGCTCTGCTCCTCCACGCCAGAAACAGCATTCCCCTTCTCCTCTTCCTCTTCGGGCTTGGCTTTTACAGGCTCGGGTGTAGTCTCGGCGCTGTGATCATAATCCTTCTCGTGCTCCTTTTTGTTCGCCTTTGAATCGCCCTCCTTGTCTCGCTTTCTAAGCGTGCCCACAGCGGCCACTTTCTTGGCGATGGTGATAGTGCCCTTGCGCGTTCGTGACATGGCGGTGGGTGCAGGCGAGGACTGCAGCGACGGGTCGTCGATGATGTGCGCCGCTTCGGGGAACACTGCCAGAAGCTTCCTTTGATACTGCTGTATCTGCGAGATGAGGGCGTCGTACTTGGTCGTTTGCGCCACGGCCTAGCCATTATTCACACAAAGAAACGGTCAGCATACGTCTGCCCAGCGTTGATTGTCGCTCATAGGCGTAGCCATACCTTTAGTTTGTCCTCTGCGCCAAGGTCCCGCCAAACATTGAGAAACTTGCGCATTCTCTCGGGCGCGGCGCTCAGCAGGTTGTTCATGAGCGCGATCGCATTCACCTGCAAGTCCAAGTCGTTTGCTGCAATGCATTGAATGAGGCTGGCGTAGGGCTGCTTGCCCTTGGCTTTGGCGTTGGTCTTTGCGGCCTGCGCACAGTACAAGAATGTATCAATAATGGACAGCGACCAGAGCCGTATTGAGGGGCAGGTGACGACCGAACCTGGTGAATCCGCCGCCACGATGACGCCGCGCTGCAACTCAGTACGCTGAGAATCTCTGCCACCTGTCTGAATTTGCTCAGATGGAGTGAGCTCCACTACTCGGGAGGTCGCACTTCACAGTGAAGTAACAAACAAGCTGCCGTACTTGGCAACAGGAAGCAGGGGCGAGCCCAGGAGCTCGACGAGCTGCTCGAGCAGCTCCTCCTTCTGTAGTACCCCCTCGGCACCTGTGCCCTCATTCAAGTCAACGAAAGACATAAGCGGAAGCGGAAGGAGAAGCTAGGGCGAAAGAGGGTACGTCACCTGAGGTGTGGGAGATGGCAACTCGTAGAGCGATGAGGGCGTACGTTTGTACGTTACCAGTGGCCTGCGTGGCGACGCCCATGAGTGCGACCATGCCGCCCTCCTCCGCAAACGCGCGTGCAAAAGCTTCATCCTACACGCACAAAAAGTTACAGCGGCCAGCCCCCCCCTTAAAAAAAAGAGGAAAACACCATAAAGAATAGAAAAATGAAGGAGGGTGGGTTGACAGTGTGCAAGAGTACCTTGAGCTGGTTCTTGAGGTTGAAGCAAAGGGGCTTAGGTGTATTCTTCCCTTCTGTTCGCAGCACCGCCACCAACCTGCACCCAGTTGTTACCATGCCACCCCCAGACCAAAGTGACTCACGAAGCGGGGGGGTCACTCACCCAGCAGGGTCAGTTGTTTCCGCCATCTCTCTTGCGCCAATCCACCCAGGCACGAACAATTCGAACGCAGGTGCTCGTTGGGCCAAATTAATTAGTTGTTGTGTTGGGAATGCATTTTAAATGGCGCTGCTGACGTGCGCCACGAACAAAACTTCACTCGCAAAAGAAGAACTCTTTCACTCGGCGGTGTCGTCATCGCCAGCTGGGATACAGCCCAACAGCCCGAGCGCAGGTTCGCCGTCACTGTCTTCGTGCACCTGTTGTTGATCTGGCGGCTGAGTGACCCGTCCCTCTCCACTTCGTGAGGACTGCTTGGCCTTTCTCTTCTCCATCCGCCGTCGCCTTCTCTCGGCGCGGCCAGGCCGCGGCTTGGGCGTCTTGAGGACCTTGTTCCACTTGGGGCCCATTTGTCTGCACTCTTCGCTGCAGTGTACCTGCCCATCTCTTGCTTCTCGGCAGCTCGCACAAACGAGCAGCAGCTTGTAGCAATCTGGACAAGCAGAAAGCCGATCTGAACAAGTTCGCAACATCCTGACACATAGGTATCACGATTCACTTGCCTAGCCGCACCTTGACTGGAGCAGGTGATGTAGACGTCGTGGGGTGCAGAGCAGAAGCGGCAGGTCGAGAGCACATCGTCATTGGCGGCTAGGGACTGACGCAGATCAAACACGTAGTTCTTGCCACGAAAGTGCCCGTCCGGAAACTCTTCGATGTACTTGTGGATGCCCCCATGTAGCTGATACACCTGTTTGGTCCTTCAGCAAGAACGCACGCAGCGCCAGAGAGAGAGAGAGAGAGAAGAGGAGCGGCGAAGAAGCGCGAGCGTACATCCTGTAAACCTTTATACAGGAGGTAGGCAGAGCCTTTCTCGCACCGGATCCCGCCAGTGCAGTACATGAGCACCTTCTTGCCCTGCAGCGCCTCCAAATTTTCGTCCACCCACTTGGGAAAGAGAGAGAACTTGCGCACAGGCGGAGTCACAGCACCAGTAAAGCGTCCGATCTGGGATTCTAGCGGGTGGGGGGGCGTCAACGTGATGAATGTGAGGCAACACGTGCTAACGCTGCGAGCGGGTACCATAATCATTTCGGCAATCAATGAGCACCATGCCTTCTGGTGGCTGCTCGAGCACTTGATGAAATTCGGCGGGAGAGAGGTGTGTCCCTGCCTGGGGGCGGTAACTGTGTGAGCTACTTTCTCCTCAGCTGGTTGAGATGCCGGCGTACCAAATCCACCGTCAAGCCTGGAACGTCGAGAGTAATGATCTCATCTACCACACGGATGGAAAGTTCGTCTGCGCTTCAGAAGACAACGGTCTCTCGTGAGTGCAACAGAGCTTACACACGACGTAAGACGATGAGTTAAGGAATGGAACCAAAAGAGTCAGCGTTGCCATGGCTGACCTTCCACTGAATGTCTGCGCCAACGAACAAGGGGTGTGAGTCCAACTCGCGCTGATAAGCCTCCACTCCCCCTTTCGACCCTCCCTGCACCGTCGTTGAGGAGACGGCAGCTGCCTTTAGCGGTGGAAACGAAGGGAAAAAGAAAGAGGAAAGGAAGCCGCGAGTAGTACCAATGTGCCATTCAATCCTTCTTTGGCGATTCGCAGCTTGCCATTGAGCCCAAGCCGCTGGCAAAGAGCCCGCTGCCATTTGGCATGCGCTGTTGGTTCAGCAATAGGCACGTACTTATAGAAGAGCACCACGAGGCCATCTTCAGAAGACCCTACAACATCCATGAGCCTTTTGCCAAATCTATCTGTCAATGTCAATCTTATTTTTCTTTTTGGTCCTGAAACTGGGTGAGAAAGAAAAATTACAAAGAAAACCCACAGCAGTTCGATCGTAATTAATTTATCCATCAAAAACACGACGGCAATGGAGGTGCGGGGGGCGGCGGTCCCACCCATACCGCCACGCACGGCCGCACAGAACTACCCACCTTTGAGTAATAGCAGCGGCAGCATCCTCCTGAGGAGTGGCAACAACGTTGGAGGCCATGGCGATACGTCACCACCCGCCGCAGGCCTCACTGCTCCCCCCATCCCCCCTCGCCCCCAACAGCACATTCCTCCCTCATCCCCTCCTTACGGGCGAGTAGCTGCGGTGGCGCCCCGTGTCGTTCCTCCTCCTCCTCCTCGCCCTGTGCAGCCTTCCTCTTCAACTCTGTCTGTATCTTCTTCGGCATCAACCACCACCAGCCCGCTGGAAGAAATGGAGAAGGCGCAACGGCGGCAACAGGGCGAGAAGATGGGCGAGGCGCTCCGGAAGCGGGGTGGTCCTATAGTAGAGCTCAAGCTGGTGCTGTTCGGGCAGGTCGGCGCCGGCAAGACGCGGCTGCTCAACCGCTTCGTGTATGCGAGGAAGAAGCCGGCGCCTGGACATGAACTCGGCCACGACCGGACGAAGGCTGGCAGTAGTACCAGTAGCGCGGATGAGGCCGCTGATGATAACATTGAGAAGCAACAGATCGAGGACACCTCCCCCACGGTGGGAGCCAGCTATCTCGTGAAGCTCATCAACCTCTACGGAACTAGCGTCAAGTGCTCTCTGTGGGACGTTTCCGGTACGCCATCCAAGTTGGCGAACACATGTTGCTGCTTGAATCACGTGAAGATTCAATCGTGCGGTCTCGCTACGTGCAGGTGCCGAACACTTCGTGGACAAGCTGGGTCACATGTTTTACCAGGGTGCGCACGTCGTTATCTTCCTGTTTGACGTGACCGACATCATCTCGTTCATCTTTGTTAAGAAGCTTATTGGTAACCGCTCCCTCCTCACAACCCTAGCTCCCTCTTTCTCTATCTCTCCCCTCTCTGTGTGACATGACTCATGAGGTGACTCCCTGACGTGCCATCCGTAACTGACGGCAGAGGAGGTCACCACGAGCGAAACCAACACATCACTGCCTATCCTTGTGGGCACCAAGTGCGACCAACACGACAAGCGACAGATACAGGAGGCCGAAGTCCGTACGTGGGCCGATGTACGTCTGCCCGTTCATTATCGCCCTCCCTCGAGTCGAGTTCTCTTGGAGGCAGTACACAAATGAATGTTGTGGCGCCGCGCTACGCGGCAAACAGGGCAAGCGTATCGAGTATCGTGAGGTGAGTGCATGCTGGGCCAGCGAGAAGGTGCAGCAGCTCTTCCACGATATCGCCGAACAGGGGCTCAAGAAGATGCTGGGATCCTCCCTTTCATCAGCATCCTCCATTGCCCAGGCCACCTCGCTGCCCGAGTGGGTACCCGATAGCAGCGGCAACAGCTGCACATCCTGTGGCGCCGACTTCCACTTCTCCCTGCGTCGACATCACTGCCGCAGGTTTTGTCTCGCACTCGTCCACGGTCTTGCTTCGGTGGTAATTACAAAGTGCTGACAGCGCGACGTGCCGGCACCAGGTGCGGGTTCATTTTCTGTGGGCCGTGCAGCACGCAGAAGGTTGCGCTGCCGTCCTTTGGCTTGGCGAAGCCCGTGCGCGTGTGCGATCAATGCTACCACGTCGAACACAAGATGCATCCGTCCCCATAACGCCTGCCAATAATTGTATCATTACAGATCATCACGCTATCTATCTTTCTTTCCGGCTGTGTGTTGTGGGGGCGTCCTGTGCCCTCACCCCGCGGAAATGTCACGCGTTTCGCTGGAAAGAAAACGGCACAGAGTTATTTTTTTTTGCTCCTGTTGTGGATCTTGGTCCACAACAAACCATCCCAAACAACAACCCACAATGCCAAGGCTAACGCCCCAATACGCGTGCATTGTGGCCTTACTCCTCCTGGGCACGTTCAACGGAGGTGCCTGGGGCCACAAGAGAGGAGAATTCAGACCCAGCGATTTTACAGTCTTCAGCCCAAATCAGCCCCAGCAAATCCATATCGCCCTTGCAAGCAACGTGTCGCAAATTGCAGTTCAATGGATCACTTTTCAAGGTTCTCTCGCACTTGACTTGACTTAGGCTTGCTGTTTTCCTTGCCTTATGGGATTGCCTGGCCATTCTCTTCCTGCACAAGATGCACCAAGTGAGGTCAAATACGGCACGCAGGCTGGCGTCTACACGCACACTGCCCAGGGCTTCATTTCCACCTACTCCCAAACTGGCTGGAATGGTGTCGTCCTTTACACCCCCCCCCCCAAAACGTTTTCTTTTTCAGGAACTGACTGCTGCGTGGCCCACCAGGTGTAATTCACAACGTGGTGTTGACCCAGCTCACGCCTGCCACTCGCTACTATTACGTGTGTGGGGGAGGAAATACCTGGTCTTCACAGTTTAGCTTTGTGACCCTTCCGCCCGCTGATTCTCCAGGGTGCGCACCCTCCTAATGCATGCACTGGGCACAGAGCGCTCAAACCGGTTGTGTGAGTGTACGCAGCCAATGGGACGTGGCCGTGTTTGGTGACATGGGGCTCGACCAGGAATCGGACGCGACTGTTGCTGCCCTCGCAAAGGGTCTTACTCTTCAGCAGTTTCAGTTCCTCGTGCACATGGGCGACATTGCTTGTACGCCATCCCTGGTCAACCCTCCTCGCTCTTCTCCCCGCCAAGGCGCAACTCGCGCACCCTAGCTTCCACGCAATCACTGACAAGGCTTACTTCGTGCAGACACTTATGGTGGAGGCATCACCAACCAGACTCGACTCGACGCGTTCATGAACAAGATCGAGCCGTTGGCTGCTAGTACCTACCTTTGTCCCGGATGAGAGGAGGGTCGTGACTCACCCTTGCACTCGCCCAGACGCCCCTTACATGGTGAGCGCTGGCAACCAGGAGTTCCCCTACGGGTTCATCGCCTATGAGAAGAGGTGGGCCATGCCCAGTGCCGAGAGTGGGAGCGGAACCAATCTGTGGTATTCCTATAACGTGGGCCCCATGCACTACGTCGCCATCTCCACGGTACTATGAGCGGCCATATGGCTTTCTCCGTAACATTACAATGCGTTGACTGTATTTTCTCGTTTCCATCCCACACTGGAACAGGAGCATTTGTTGAAGGAGGGATCGCCGCAGCGCGCCTGGCTTGAGGCTGACCTGCGCATGGCGGACGCCAACAGAGCCAAGCAGCCGTGGATAGTAGTCGTATGATTTAACCCTCCAGCACCCAACCCATGAGCTGTCTGGCTCACACGACGGTGGTTCTTGCCTTGTGCAGTATGGCCACCGACCGGTCTACTGCTCCAATGACCCTAAGAGCAACAGTTGGTGGGCTGACTGCTACGTGGTTGGTGTCGCTCTGCGCAATATTCTCGAGCCTGTGGTACGGGTCGCTGTTGTGTTGCTGGTCGTGACGCGTGTAGCTGTCGAGATGCTGACTGAGACGCTCTTCTAGTTCTCCAAGTACGGCGTTGATGTCTACTTTGCTGGCCACATGCATGATGCGGAGTATACCTAGTACGTGCACGGAAAGATTCTTTTTCTGTCGGTGGTGGACTGCGCATGTTTTCGCGGACTCTCTCATCACACAATGAACCTAACTCCTATATGCTAGCCCCGTGTATCAAGGCCAGGTGACCAGCAAGTCCTTCCAGAACGCCCCCTCGACCGTGCACATCATCTCCGGTTACGCGGGAAGCAGAGAAGCGTTTAATGGCTTCTCCGACGATGCAACTGAGCCTTGGTCTGTGTGGCGTCAGGTGCAGTGCATTGCTTCGACCCCATGCTGCGTTGAGAAACCACTAACGCTTGCGAGAGGTTCATGGTCGTGACAGGCGGAGCACTACGGATATGGCCACATGACCTACAACACGACCCATCTCCGCTTCCGGTACATATATTCCGACGACAATGCTGTCCATCAGGTAACCTACACCTGCGCAGCCGATCCTTTTATATTTATTTATTTATTTATTTATTTATTTATTTATTTCAAGCAGCATGGTCAAGGTTCTCGAGTATACTTTGGCTCAATGCTCACGTTAGGTGGTTTCTTCGTAGGAGCTGACTCTCGTGAAAGACAAGCCCCGAACATACCACGCTTTCCCTCCGGCTGCTAAGAACGCTCAGACTCTCGATTTCTCCAACTCAGACATGGTCGATTTTCTGAAGGGATTCGGCATTGGACTGGGGGTACGTTGGCCGACAGCTGGTCTATGTTCCAACTATTGTTCTTTGACCACACGGCTAACACGCCGTCCCAGATGGAGTTCGGTAACATCGCAGAATGCGTGGCGGATGCTTATCCGCTGGCCTACTTGTGGAATGTGTCATTTGCGGAGCTGGACGAAGGCTTCGCTCGCTGGAACTTCAGCCTCATCGTGCAGGTTTGAAGGCTACCCCCCCCCCATCATACGGGCTAGACACGAGCGATGCCAACCTTAGTACCATTAATGACCTCTGCACGCACAGGGTTTCAGGACCTTCGGCGCGGCGTTGGAGTCTTTGAACGAGCTGTTGGAGGACTGCGGTGGCTTCGCTGGTGCCGCAGACCTGCTAAAGATCATTGAGGATTTCGAGAAGTACGGCATTATCGGCGTCGGTGAGGAGGAGGTGCTCAAGGTTATCAAGCACTACTCCGAGCTCTCCAACCTTATCCAGCTCGGCCTGCGCTTCTGGAAGCTGGGTACGCCTCCGGCCTCGTGGCGGCTTGAAGAATAATATTTATACCTCGGCGCTCTAACGCGTTGCTTGTACCACCAGGATGGTATGAACAGTCGGGCTATCAGTGGGGCCAAGTTGTGGGCATCATGGTCAAGCCTTACTGAAGCGCTTGGTCCGTTGCCGGCGGGCAGCACCTCCGCTTTATTCGTTGTTGGCGCGCAACGTAGCTTTGTACAGGATCGAAGGCACCCCTGCGCTCTGCTTCGCGTGGCGGTACCTGACGACGTACTGATAGAGGATTGTGTAGCAACAAAACAGATCAACAGTGCCTTTATCAGAGAAGATCGGTCACAAATTTTTGTCTATCTACATGTTGTGGGCTTGGGATTCACGAGGACAGGAGAGACCCTCGTAAGTCACCTGCATGAGTGATGCGTGGCCGCATGAGTGCTACATAACAATGAGGCCGACAACAGCTGCCGCCAGAGGAGTAGGGAGGTACCGGTTTCCATGCTCCACCCCCAGCGCTCGCCGCAGGAGACGCACTCAATCCATTGTAGGTACTGCACGTTGCGCTGTCGGCTTTCCGTAGACGCTGTCTTTTCGCCGCAGTATCGGCACGGAATGGGATTGGGAATGCGGGCCAGCCGCTTGGCTATGGTGATCTCCTTGTGCCAGTTGTTCTTGAAGGTTACCTTCCAGCTCACCTTGTTGTCACGGTTGAAAATATCCTTCTTCTTCAGCTTTCCCCACTTCTTCTGGCACAAAGCCTCCCACAGTTTGTCCTCCTTCGCCACCGAAGCGAACCTAAACACAACAGCCACCGCGTTAACGCTGAGGATTTGATGGTAACGACACGAATGGACATTGCGATCACATAAACAGTCGACAGGCAAACCACACCTTTTGCAGACTCGAGAAACGGAGCAGAGCTCACGGGCGGAGAGAGAAGAAAAGATGAGCAGTACAAGTTCATCAGCCAGAAAGAGAAAGGGCTGTTCGCCGACAGAAGTGGTGCTCAACAGATGCTCGTGCTCCTGCCGCCGTCTTTCCTCCTCTTGTGCGTCGCGTTCGAGCTTGACCTGTCGCATGATCTCGTGGTGCTTCATCATTCGTCGACGCAGAACGGCCACCTTTTCAACAACAACAACAACAACAACAACAACAACAACAACAACAACAACAACAACAACAACATGTACGCGTTACATTAGTGTGTTGCGGCGTGCAACTGCTGACGAGTGTTGGCGCGTACCCTATCTCTCCGCGCCTTTTGTTCTCGTTCCAGTGCTTCCTCGTCCACGTCTTCCTCGATGATAGGTGCGCACCTATTTGGCCCTCGAGACGAAGCCGCATCACCAGCAGCAGCATCTGCAATCTTGCGCTTCGCTGCCATCATCTGTGGAACAAGGAAAGGTGTGGAAAATGCACCAAGAAAATGAGGCCAAGGCCTGTCGAGTATTTCCTTCCTCAACAACAACAACAGCGTCCGCGAGAAGGAAATGCTAACGGCCCACGCCGATGAAGATGCGGCAGAGCCGGCCAGGTATCCAACCCTGTCGGCGTCATTCGACACGTTTGAGGAGGGCCTGCACCGCAAGTTCGCACCTCGAGGTCCGCGGGGTTGCCAGCCGGCAGCTCATCATCCACTCGAGCACAGCGACGGGGTCTCAGAGACGATGACAGAAGGCCAGGGTCACCACGGATTGGCCCACTTGCAAGCGGTGGTGGAGCAGGCCATGGCTAATCAGGCAGCGGCAGGAGAAGAAGGGGCCAAACCTACCATCGGCTACTTCCTCCGCCACATCCGCAAGCACCCTCAACGTACGTCTTCTCTCCTCTCTCTCTCTCTCTCTCTCCTTTTTTTTTTAAGCTAGAAAAAAAGGAAAGGAGACACACCCCAATCCATCCATCTGCGGCCAATGCTGAAGAAGGCGCACATGGTGGTAGTCGCCTGTTCAGCTGACGCCGTGTTGATGGATTGGGGGGGGGGGAGCAGAGGACAACTACGACACCAAGCTGGCAGCTCTGCAGACCACATTCCCAGGGCTGGACGCGGAGCTGTTGGGGCTGGTGCTCACCTCCAACTTGTCGAGCGTGGAGGACTCGATCAGGTTTCTTTCAACCTCCGACCAGGCCCCGCCGCCCCTGCGGCCGTCTTCGGCTACCGTCGTCCAAACGGCAGAGGCCGTCGGCGCTGATGAGGCTGGGCCAGCGCACGCTGCCGTTCCCAGGATCGAGTTGATGCGCGACGTGGGGCAAGAGCCTGACGACGACGACGACGACGACGAAACAGGCAAGCCCGAGCTGTGGAGGTCACAACTTCATACGTCGTGGCGCGAGGAAATCGAAAAGATGCCCGAATGCAAGCGGCAGTATTTCATCGACAGAATGTCCACTCTCCAGCAAGGCGAGATGCACAAGCACGAGCTGCAACGGTCGCATAGCGGCAGCATCGAGCTGTGTGATTCCGGACCCGAATCGTCCGGTACCGAAAGGCGCACTCTGCGCAAGAAGCTGTCGTCCACCATCGACAACCTGCGGCGATCTCGCAACGGGGCCGACGCCACGGAACTGTCCCCTCTCACCGACACGGACCACGAGACCCCACACCAACACACACCCGCGCCGAAAGAGTCCCTTGGTGGCGATGCCGATGTTCGTGGCAGCGAGCGTGGCATCCTCAACTTCGAGCGCATCAACAATCCGCTTCTCGTGGCCCTACGTGAGCGAGCCGACCTTCGCGATCTCACTCAATTTGCGGAGGACATCAAGGTGCACCACCTACCTACATGAACGTTTCGACTCAAATCTCTAAGTGGGTTAACACATTGTTGCGGTTGTAAATGCTGCTTTGTATGCAGGCCACCATAGCGGCGCCTATCAGCACGGACGACTTTGAGAAGCACCCACTGACACGGCCCTTTGTACAGACCCACATGTTCACACTTCACGGAAAGCCCGATGGATTGAGCTCGCGATTCATTACCCTCAACGGCCTCGAAGGATCGCTCGATTTGAGCACAAACGAGATCACTCTTCAAACACAGTACGTCTGGGAATCGACAGCACGCCGCTTTTCTCCTCCTCCTCCTCCTCCTCCATTACCATTCAGATTGCCACGCAATCGCTCACGCCTGCGCGTCTACGTCTGCCAGTGCACACAAAGGCGCGGCGCCTTGCCAGCAAAAGGTAATGATCCTGCGAAGGGGCACGTGCGAACTCCACAGTGGCAAGCTGCCGTTCGTCTTGCTGTCAGAAGCGCTGGAACCGACACGTTGCGAAGTCGAACAATCCAATAACACGGAAGAAGCCCGTCTCTCCCGCTCGTACGACGTAGACTCGTCCCACCTCATCCAGTCGACTCAAGTCATTGCCCGAGCAACCGTGCGCGCATCCTCACGCAACCAAGTATCTTGAATGGAATGCATCGGTGACCAAACTTATCTGTATTCGGCCGCGGGCCTGTAGAGCGGCAAGCAGCACCGGCGTGCGGCTTCGGTGGACCTTGCTCCAGGAGACCGAAATACAGTCGAGCCGCCAGTTGTCCGGTACGATTCGTCGTACCTTGAGGCGCCGCTATCCAAACGGCTCACTCATACTCATCGCGCGTGTACATCTGTGTGCAGGAAGAGCGTGTTGGTGGCGCGGGCATCGAAGCCGGTGAGGCCAGAGTCTCTGATGCTGAGCCCAAGCGAGGCGGCGCGAGCAGAGCGACTCCCTCACGATGCACCGATCACCGTGCAGCTGTCCCATCCGTCCACCAAGCAGCTCAGCCAGCAGATCGATTCTTTCATCAGTTGGTTCGCGAAACGGTACGCTGCCCGCGCGATTTCGCCGCATTGATTCTTTCTTTCGCACCGTGAGTGCAACCTGGCTGACGTGCTGGTGAGGGTGCTCAGAAAAACCAAGGCCAAGCAGGAGACTGACGACGGCGCCGGGGACATGGTATCGGCCTTCTTGGATCGGATCCAGGAGTCCATGCAGCTCCACCCCATGTGGGCAGCACTGAGCACATTTGAACTGCGGAAAGCGAGGGACGACCTTCAGCACCACATCTTCGCCCGAATGTACAAACAGTACGCATCACTCCTTTCTCCCTTGCCTTTTGAGCGCTGGCTCTGGCTTATGCTCGTGTCATGGGGTGGGCCACCTTCTCCATCTTCAGTGTATTCCGGACGGAGGCCTCGGAGAGGCGCGACGAGCATCTGCACAACAAGATCAGCAAGTTGGCCACCTTCATCAAGCCCGAACACCTGGAGATCGATTCCCGATACGTAAACGAGGAATTGCTGGAGCGCGCGCGGATGGGTATGGCCTTGAGCTCCTTACGTTCTCTTCACTTTTACACGTCCGTGGGCCGTGGGAGAGTGTTGACGTCGACGTCGGTGGCTGCTTCTAGCTTGACCCCTCACCATTTCTTCTCACGGTGCAGAGCTGGCCGGTATCAACAACTTCATTTCGCCCAGCGAGAAGCTCATGTGTATACTAAACTGCTGTCGCATACTTATCTGTACGCGCCTCTCCCCCCCCAGAGAAATTGGTGGGCTGATGAGTGTGGAAGTGGAGGTGCTAAGGCTGGGCTTTCCGCAGATTCGCTGCAGGAGGCGAAAAGCGCAGCGGGTGCGGATGACTTCATCCCGCAGCTGGTCTACACCATCATTCGGGCCAATCCTCCATCGTTGCATTCGAACATAAGCTACATTTCGCGGTTCTGCGACTCGGAGGTGTTGATAATGGAGAACCTCTGCTTCTACACGCACCTGGTCTTCTGTGCCTCGTTCATTGAGATGCTCCAGGCCTCCTCTCTCAAGATCGACCCTGACGAGTTTCGAAAGTGCGTGTCCCTGATGTTAAGAATCCCTTTGAACCACCAGCTAATCCACCCTTACAACCCCCCCCCCCCCATCGCTCCCCACAGACACATGGGCGGGTCGCGAAGCAAAGAAAGAAAATAAAAAAATTGTGGCCACAAAAAAATGGACCTGAAGATGGCGGAGCGGCATGATGCGAGGCGATACAACCACGTAATGCCCTCTGCGGCAATGGTGAAGAAGTGGCTTCCGCCAGGTTTGCGACGCCAGCTCACACGTTCCAAACCGGCACTGCCAACATTCGTGGAAGGTATTTAAAGGATTGAAACAAATTTTTTTTTTGATTAAAGCATTAAAATTTTGATTTTCTCTACCCAAGATCGTGTGGGCGTAACGGCCTAAGGTGACGTGTGCTTGTAGGGGTAGGGATGATTTCGTGTGGTATGCGAGCAGCCTTCATGCTTGACTACGTGTCTCCGAACGAGGAAGAACTCCAAGCCTTTCTGAAGGCGGCGCAAGTGCGTTTGGGGGTTGTGGTCGGGTTCGCCCACTGACTAATTACACCATCCGACTGTGTACAGGCAGAGTGCGAGCCCATGCGAGAGGTGGGTGCGCTGCGAGTGGACCAGATGGTCCTGATAGTCAACACGACTCTGTTGCAGGAGCGTCTGAGAGGCGAGAGTGCGGAGAAGAGCGTGTTCATCAACGTGCACTGCTCGCTTGATTCGCCGAGGGTTCGTGGAAGAGGAGGAGGAGGAGGGAGTTAGAGGTAGAAGAGCGTCAGTTCAGATCGTCAAGTACAGGTGTGCGGTGCAGCGGAGGTGGCGGATACGATCGCCGGGCTAGCTGCCGTGGGGAGCCAGTTGAGCGAGCTGATTGCGGGCAGCATTGAGTGCGGTGAGCCGGTGGTCGTGGCGCTGGATGAGCAGGTTTGGGAGCAGGTATATGGGCCGGCTTTGCTGGGGTACCTCTTGGAGTTTCCTGTCATCTACACCACCCACCCCAGAGCCTCGCCCACGGAAGCTAATTGCCTAGGTTCGCTCACCTCGCTCTCTCTCTCTCTCTCTCTCATCGTGACAGACGGTGTTACACGCTCTTCCGAGTGCAACAACGAAATACTGATACCATGATGGCAGGAATGGTGCCACTTCAAGTCCATACGGTCGACGCAGCTCCTCGGGGTGGACAGCGTCGCCCGGTGCTGCGCTTCAGCGTGCCATCTGGGCTTGTCGACGAGGGCGGAGAGCACGCGGAGGCCGTTGCGGGAGCACTCACGCAACACGAGCAGACGCTAAAGGAACGGGCCAAGCGGGCCTGTCTCACTGTTCACCACCGGCAAGAAAGAGTATCCCTCGACCGCGTTGTTCTTTAAGGCTCAATGTGGTGCCGGCCCCACAAAAAGGGTTGGTGTTGGTGGTTGGCGGGTGGCCCGACGGCCGCTAAAGGGTTCAAAAATTTGGTGTCGTAGCTGGTGACGACCGCGGCGAAGCCGGCAGCTAACTTCTCAGCGGCAGGGTGATCAAACCTTGAAGAGGTGATCGTTGGTGGTTGGATAGCCTTGCGGGTTGGCGCTCTGCCATTTCCAGGCGTCCTCCATCATCTTGGTCAGATTCAGCTGCGCGCTCCAACCCAGCTCCTTCTTGGCCTTGACTGGGTCGGCGTAGCAAGTGGAAATGTCGCCTATGAGAGCCGCGTGCGCATTAATGCTTAGGTGGAAGAGGAAAGGTCGAAGGGCTTGGACGCATAGTCATCATACCTGGTCTACGGTCAACAAATTCCAGCTCGATTTCCTTGCCGCTGGCTGCGCGCATGGCTTTCACCATGTCTAGGACAGAGTAGCCCTTGCCCGTGCCCAAGTTGTACACGTGCACTTGCCCCTTCTCTGGGGTTTCATCCTTCTGAGAATCAACCAATGGGTGTTGTATGAGTCAGGGAACACCCACCCCCCCCCCAATTCACACCCCGAAAAAATCTGCCTGCGTACGCTTTGTTTCTGCTCGTCGTTGATCAGCTTCTTGATGGCGGCGATGTGCCCCTTGGCCAGATCCACCACGTGAATGTAGTCACGCTGCGTCAGCGTCAAAAAGGAACAAAACAAGGCGTGAGCCAGAGACGTCTCTTCGAAGCCAAGTTCCAGGCCGTGGAACGGGAGCACTTACCACTCCGGTGCCGTCATGCGTGGGCCAGTCCGTGCCGAACACTCGCAGCTTTGGGAGTTTCCCAACCGCAACCTGCCAACCAAAAGGAGAAGGACACATATGAGTCTTTCTCGCTTGTGAGCACGCGCGAGGCGCATAAAAACGTTTACGCGTCGTGTGGCACGTGCCTGAGAGATGTAGGGCACCAAATTGTTGGGGATGCCGTTCGGGTCCTCGCCGATCTTGCCCGACGGATGCGCGCCTACGGGGTTGAAGTAACGCAAGATCACCGACTTGGAACCTGTTTGCCCCAATCCACTGGACCGGTGAGTGATTGTTCGAAACGAGGAGCAGCAGTGTGAGCCAAGCGAATTATACTTGGGTTCGGGACGGCGTAGTCCCTGATGATCTCCTCAATGAACAGCTTGGTGCGTCCGTAAGGGTTGGTGGCATGCAACTCCGATTCCTCCGTGATCGGCACCGACTGCAAAAGGAGGCCGAGGACGAATTGACATTAACTCCTCCACCTCAGCCAGAGTGCGTGCATGTGTGTGGTGGCGTGGTGTGTGTCAGGTATACCTTGGGGTCGCCGTAAACAGTGGCCGATGAGGAGAACACAAGCTTGTCGACGCGGTGCTGTTGCATGACCTTTTTTTCAAAGAGAGTGAGCATTGGGGGGGGGGGCGCTAACGGTCATCAGGTGAGAAGAGAGGGCGCGCGCACCTTGAGGAGGGTAAGAGTGCTGGCGATGTTGTTCTCGTAGTAAAGCAAAGGCAATGCCACCGACTCGCCAACGGCCTTGAGACCTGCAAAATGGATGACCGAGTCGATGGGCGAATGAGCCGTGAAAATAAGGTCCATCGTCTTCTCGTCCCTGGGTGTGCAACGAGAGATTATTCAAAGAGTCAGAAAAGGCAATTCTTTTGGTAAGTGCATCGTGCCCAAAGACCGAATGAATGGTAGGCATATGCTCGTTGGTTTAGAGGGCAGGGAGTACCTCAGGTCGGCGCTGTAGAAATAGAGCTCCTCCCCAGTGATTGCGTGCACTCTGCGGGGAGGAGGAGGAGGAGGAGGAGGAGGAGGAGGAGGAGTTAGAATATATCCGTTGGACGACCATCGCAGCGCGGTTCCGCACACGCACACGCAGCAGGGCACGTACCGGAGAAGACTCTCGGGCTTGGAGTTGACAAGGTTGTCCACAACTACTACCGAGAAGCCGGCTTCAAGCAACTCAATGCAGGTGTGGCTCCCAATATAGCCAGCTCCTCCTGCAGCAATACAACACCCCTCCCTATCAGCGTGTGTGCTATGCTTTTGTTTTGCGATCCGGGGTGAGGGGAGGATTGGAGAGGGGGGGGGGGCGCAAACCAGCGACGAGTACGGTGCGGCGAGAGGAAGTGGGGAGGGGCTGGCGCAGAGGGAGCGAGAGGGCGCGGACGCCATGAGGGCCGATGTGGAAGCCCGACGTGGTGGCGGCAGCGAAGGGGGAGGTGTCGTCAGAGCCCATGGAGGAGGAGGTAGTAGTCGCGGGGCGTGCGAGACGGCGGCTTGGCGGGGGGTAGAGGGTGGGCTCAGGGTGTGTATTGGACTTCTCGAGCTTGCCTGCGAAGGAGAAGATCGTCACCAAAAAGAGCACTAGGGCAAGCACCAGCACCAAGCTTCGCTTCGAAGAAGAGAGACTTGTCATTTTTACAATGACAGAACTTGATCGGACGATGCAGCCGAATAAATTTCTCTCCTTTCCTCCTCTTGTTTGTGTTCGCAGCTGCGTGCAGCCCAACTACTTGTGTTGGCTGTTGGTTGTTGTTGTTGTTGTTGTTGTTGGAGCAAAGGAGAGAAAATAGATGCAAAGAAAGAAAGAAAGGTGGCCTTGGTGGTGGTGGTGTTGGGTGTGTTGTGATTCACGCATCCTCCTCTCGTGACTTGACGCGAAAACCAGAGGGTTTCTAGCGCTCCCCGACACACGCTCTGCTCCCTCTCGGCCAACGCGCGCGCGCGGACAAAAAGGGGGAGCACCTTACCTGGGTCCCCAAAAGGCTGTGGGTCGCTTCTTCCCGATGCTGCTGCCGCCGCTGCTCTTCCGTGTTCGCTGGGCTGTGGCCACGCGCTACACTAATTGTTACCCGCAAGTGCTAAACGTGTACCCGGTGTGCCAGACCGATCACCGACGGGGTGCTGCTCTCTTTTTGGTGGTTCTTCGCTGGACCGTTTTCGTGATCTGGATTTCTCTGAACATTTCTTTCTTTCTTTGTTTGTTTGTTTGTTTGTTTTTTTTAATCTTAGGGATTGTCCCGTCACATAATTAGGCCTACAATCTCGCAGTACTCACTGAGCAGCGGAGCAGCGGAGAAGAATGAAGAGCACAATGTCTCTCGGTCGGCGCCAGATGTGGGTTTCTACCACTTCGCAGCAGCTGAATTCTAGTTCCGGAATTATCCCTCCGCGGAGGGGGGCAACAACGCTGCCCTCATTCGAATTGGGTTCGTCGGCGAGGTCGAAGAGGCTGCTTCCGCATGTTGTTGTTGGGCCAGCAATCCAGTCGCGCTCCAGCGTCTGTTGGAGTCGAGGCTATGCGACCGAGGCCGCGCGGGACCTTGTGCGACGAGAGGTGGAACTTCTGGAGGATGCCTACCGGGTGGGAGTGCCAGTGGGGCGGAAGCGCGTTGTGCGAGCAGTGCAGCTGTGCGCACGTACGCGGGACACCGAGCTCGTGGAGAAGATGGCAGAATTGGGAGTGCGACTGCTACCGAGGGATCGAGTGGTGCGCAACAGCATCGTGGGAGCCCACGCAAACGTGTCCAGCGGAAGCCCTAAGGCGCGCGATACCATGGAGGCCATGGAGGCCGTCAAGTTATCGGTCGTGAAGCCGGACCGAGTGACGTGGAACACGCTGGTGGCCTCCTACGCCAACGCCGGGCAGCGCGGCCAGGCCCTGACGGCGCTCGATCGCATGCAAGAGGCCGGCTTCCAGCCCGACTGCATCACGTTCAACACGCTCATCAAGGCGCACCTCTCCGTCGGTGCGCTCGACGACGCGCGCGCAACGTTTGAGCTCATGAAGGCGCGCCGGATCAAGCCCAACGAGCGCACTTATTCGTCGCTCATCAGCGGCTACCTCAAGCTGGGCCACAACGAACAGGCGACCCAGCTGCTGCGGGAAATGGAGGGCCGCCGCATCACCCCCTCGCTCGTGACTCTGACCTCGTTCATCTACGCCAACTGCAAGGCCAATGCGCTCGAGGCCGCCCAGCGCATTCTCGAGCGGCTGGGCGAGGAGGGCCAGCAGCCTAACCGCGTCACCTACACCGCCATCATCGAGGGCATGTGCCGCAACGGCCTCAGCCAGCAGGCCACCCAGGTCTTCCACGAAATGGTCGACCGACACGGCATCGCACCCGATGTGCTCACCTACACCTCGCTCCTCAAGGGCGCAGAGGGCCAGCCCGAACGCGCCTGGTCGCTCTACCAGGACATGCTCACCCGTGGCGTCATCCCCGACGCCATCTTCTACCGCGACCTCATCCGCACCCAGCGCCAGACGGCCGACGATGCCAAGCTCAACCAGCTCGTCGACGAGACCATCAAGGCCGGGGTCCGGATCGCACCCACCATGAACGCCGCCGACTGCCGCCGACTGTTGGGCCTGCTCTCTTCGCGACCCGCCTCCGCCCTCCACGCGTGGCGGGCCATGCGTCAGGCCCAGCTCCCGCTCGACCGCGACCTCCTCGACCTGGCCGCCCAGATCATCGACCAGGCTGGTGACTCTCAGGCTCGCGCCGAGCACCAGGCTATCGCCCGTGACTTTGCTGCACAGGAGCAAGAGCAAGAACAAGAGCAGGAGGCGCATTCGTAACGCACTACCTCCTCTGATTACTCGCTTCTCTCTCTCTCTCTCTCTCTTTCTGCTTCAACAAACCTTTTGAGCTCTAGTGCGTCATCGACCTTTGACCCTGACGGGTATTAATGCCCTCCAGTGCCTAGGCGGTGGTGGAAGAGCATGGGTTCCTCTTTGTTATTCGCAAATTTGGGCTGTTTGCTTTATCACAGACATTGGGCCTTGGGGGAACACCCCGCAGGAGCAGCCGGAGTGAGGGCCCAGTCTTGCCCCCCCCCCTCCCTCTCGCACATGTGAGGACGCACACGGCACAAGCCGCCGCGGCAAAAAGGCCAACGCAAGGTCGGCTGGCGAATTTGCGCGGAAGCCAGGAAGGGAAAACTCGCCTGCGCTCGGCAGCCAATCGGGGCAGGGCGGCAGAGAGCACGGAGACGGGGCTGTTCTGTATTTCTTCTTCGTTTCCAGCCGCGGGGTGTGTGCGTCCCTCCGCCTTCGTCTCGTGCTCCACCACTACGTTGTAGTCGTCGCCCAGGTTCTACCACCAGGACCGCTCGCGTGCCGACCGCCGAGTATTATTTGTATTCGTAGTAGTGCCGCTGCGCCGTCACATATCTCCTCCTCAATTTTCTCGTTCATCTTCTGCCACACACACACCGATCGGAGTGCAGTCAGTTAGCTGCCGCTACTCCAACCCACCGCTGAAAACCCGACGCGCAGGCGAAATCGAGACGATTTCCTCTTCTTCCCCAATTTTACACCTTCCCGCCCATCTCCGGACTATATATCCCTCCATAATTAATGGCCATGACCTCTTCTTCGACGACAGCGTCACCTTTCTCCGCCACCTCTTCCTCCTCCTCCTCCTCGAGGAAGAAAAAGAACGACAAGACTTCCGAAATGGAGAAGATCCTCGCCGAGATACGATCACACGACAAGTCCGCGCTCTTTGCCGACTCAAGCGCACACAATCCTGACCTCCAGGTGATTCTTTAATCTACCATTCTATTGGAGTGCGATGGTTGTGTGGGTGAACATCATTCCATCGAGGAGAGCGCACCTCGTCCCCCCCCACTCTGTATCGGGGCCAATTCCACACCAACTTCTACTCTAGCCGTGATTTTCGACCAAAATGGGGTCGTCCGTGCTCACTCCCGCTTCTCACTCCAGATGTCCCTCGACGCTGTTCAACAAAAGATGGACAAGTGCTTGTATAAGAGACCTCGTGACTTCATCCAGGACATGAACAGGGTACCTCTACCCACTCTGTCCCTTTATCTGCATCATGATCTCAACTCCGAGGACCTTGTCTAACTTCTCTCTCTCTCTCCCCCCCCCCCTCGCTCTAGGTCTTCACTGTTGATGCTGACAGCCCTCTCGCCTCCGCTGCTTCAAGCTTTCTCTTGTACGATCCGGATTTGCTCTCATTTGCTCTCCTCATCCCATCTAAGAATGCCAGGCAGATGTTAGAAGACCTTCAACTGACGCCTTTTCTTCTTCTTCTTCTTCTGTCGTGTTTGCCCAACACAGACTGCTCCGTTGTTTGATGGACAAGTACCACATGGTGGACTTGGGCAGTCGTTCTCAGGGCTCTTCCAAACGGTACGCCTCCTAAACCACAACAACAACAACAACAGCCCTTCATATTACTTTTTTCCTCATTCCCCCCCAAACGATATCTTCCGTGTGGCGCAGGCACAGACGGGGCAGCAAGCGCTCCAAGGCCGAAGTGTTCGATTTTGTTGCAGAGTTCGAGGAGGAGCTCAGCTCAGGTTTCTTGTTCGAAGGCGAGCAGTTCCTCGACAGCAGTTCCGACGAGCACCACCTCTTTGCCAACGACGACGACGAGGTCGATGACGACGACTTGTCATCGTCGGCCGAGGACTTTGTGCCTCTGAGCTTCTCCTTCGAGCAGGAGTCGGTCCTTGACGGCCGCTCGCCGGCGCTCTATTCGGAGCTGCTCGGCGAGTACGGCTGGAGTGAATGGGAAGACCCCGTGTCTGACGACTCTTCAACGGCCTCGTCGCCCAAGACCACCTGCGCTAGCGACGCCGGCGATTCGTCCTTGCCCAGCAGCCCTCTCTCCTCTCCCAACAGCTGCAGTACTTCCATCAGTCCTATCGGCGGCGGCGGCAGCAGCAGCGATGGTTGCGGCCTCCAGTCGAAGCGCGGCAGCAAGCGCCAACGATCGAGCTCCCACCTCCGAGTGTCTTCAATGCGCTGGAGCAAGGAAGAGCTGCTCTTCAAGATCACCAACGAGCTGCCCAGCGACAAGTTGGAAGGGCTCATCATGATCGTCAACCCTTCGCTTGAATTTGGTGACACCGACGATGAAGATCTCGAGTTTGGTATGTCACCGCGAACTCTAATTATCCAATCAGATCTTCTGCCCCCCCCCCTTTCTTTGCATCAAAATTAGTTCATTCCTCTTCGTGATGGTTCTCAGTGTGTACGCCCATCTAACCTTGAGCTGCCAAACACATCACAACCCACCACACAGATATCAACGCTCTTGACGAGGCTACTCTCTACCGGCTCGAGGACTACGTGCATGCGTGCTTGGAGGACTCGAAGGATGGCCAGGGTAACGAGAGCATGCTTGATCATCATCATCATCACCTTCACGGGCGAGGAGCGGAGATCATTACCATCACGCAGACGATAGAGGAAACGGTGACGACTTCGCCTCGGAAGAGGACGAAATCTAAGGGCCAGGCCTCAACCTCGACGCGTAGCTATCGAAAGGCTCCTACTGCCAAGACCACGGCGACGAAGAACACTCCCGCGAAGCAGCAGCAGCAGCAGCAGACACTCCCAAGCCCCACTGCCACCAAGAAGAGCACCACGCGCGCGCAGAGACGGAAAAACGCGTCGCCCGCCAAGACGAGCCCTGGCGCTGCTGTGACGACCACGCAAGTGATCGAAACGACGATTTGCCATTTTGTGGAGCAGGACGAGGACTTCAACTACATCCCGCACAGCCGAGGGGCCAGACTTAACACGTTGGTGCCGGAGGCCTTCGAAGTGTTCCGAACGGAGCAGGTCATCAAGGTGCACAAGGCCGTGTCGGACAGTGATATGGAGGAGGAGGTGGACATTATCTAGACGTACATAACCATTAAAAAAACAAAAGCAAAAAACCTGCCGACTCTGATGATGCCTTCTGCCTAATTGTTTGAAATCCTGTATTGGCGACCAAAAAGACGGAGGCTGGCCGCCAGACGGAGGAATTTGTGCCACGCGGGCAGGGCATACAGGTACATGCAGGATACAGGCGAGGGCGGGGTGTCGTTCTTATCTCCTGTTTCGCCCTGCTCAAGATAATGGCGGAATATAGAATTTATTTCTTCCGGCAGCTCAGTCGACGTCGGGCGGCACAACGCCCACCATCTGGGCGTGCTCCTGGACAAGCTGCGTGCATAGGCTGACGAGGCCTGTGATCTGGTGGTTGAGGGCGCGCTCCGCCTCAAGGCTCTCCTGGAAGGAGTCCACCAAGAAGTCAACCAGCTTGACCATTTTGGAGCGGTACGACTGTTCCTCGTCGGCCTGTGGTGGGTAGTTGTGAGAGTGAGATAGTTCGCTCCTGTCCCTTAGTAAATAGAAGTAAAAAGCCCATGCTCCAGTACCATTTGGAGACGTTTCTGCTCACGCGCCTGCCAGGCGTGCTTCTGCTCATCAGCGGCCTTGTTTGCTGCCTTGCACTCCTCTTCTGCTGCAATCTGGCGGGAGGTGCGTGCCAGAAGTTCACGTTCACACAGGGTGGTGATGGCCATGCGCCCACATTCAACAAGGGCCTTGAGCTCCCTTTGCGTGTTGGCGTGGACTTGGTGTTGACTCTCAAGTTCCTCATTGGTGAGCTTTTTACGCCCAGGCTTGAATGGCTCTGAGTGTGAGAGAGCAAGTGAGAAAAACGCAGAACAAGAAGGGAACAAAACAGAAGAACGGACTTTCTTTGAACTTGTGGTTGATCCATGAGTTAGAGTGGACCAGGTTGGCATAGTTAGGGTTCCGTGTGAATGCTGCATTTTGTAAGATGAAGGTGAATCTGGACTGCATTTTGTGAAATAGATGTATGAAATTTTGGTTTTATGCCCTTTAAAGTGCATATTGCAAAATAGAGGCTAAAGCACACTGTTGATTTGGCAAACTGAGGCAGCAAGGGTCTATTTTGCAAAACAAACACACTACATTGTGTCAATTTGGCAAAACAAAACTGAACACCATCATTTTGTGAAATGCAGCTACTGTATGGAATGGGGTTTTTAATCAAGCACCTTTACCAAGTAGGCATCCAGCACATCAGGGCACTCCTGAAGGTGAGTGAGTGGCTCCCATGTGTCCTGGGCAGCAGTATAGCCAGCCCAATGTACATGAAACCAGATACCTGCCCTCCTGGTGGTCTGGAGGTGCTCCACATGATGTGATATGATGCACTGCACCTTGTAGTGGTCATCCTTGCCATTGCTGCAGCTGTTGCTCTTGCTGTCAGAGAGATCATTGTTGTTGTAGAGAATATAGTGTACTGTATTGACAGATGAATACAGTGCACTGTATTACTATGAATACAGTATACTGTCAAATACAGTTCACCTGTGAATACATAGTAGTGTATTGACAAATGAATACAGTATACTGTATTGACAAAAGAGCATTAGGGTGGCACCACAAAGGTTGATTAGGGCTGTGCCCCACACAGGTTGGGTTTAAGATAGTTGAGGGGGTGTGGGTGTGTACATGTATTGATATACTGCTGTATATATATATATATGACAGACAGACAGAACCAAGACAAAGAGGCAAGGCAAGACTGAGGGGCTCTCTCTCTCTCTCTCTATCTTGCTCTTGCTCTTGCTCTTGTTCTTTTTAGATAGATAGATAGATAGATAGAGAGAGAGAGAGAGAGCAAGAGACAACAGAGAGCATATATAAAAATAAAATAGTAAGGTTGGGAAAAAAGCAGGAAAGGAGCAGGAGTTTTGATTTTTGGTCCATTTTTTTCCAGGTCATTTTTGATCTGCTGAGCTGTGACCAAGTCTAAGAAGAACAGCATGGGGAGAAAGATTACATAGGACTACACTGTGGACCCCCCTGCCTCTTCAGGTGGAGGCAGAAAAAGGCCACCCTGGTCTACCCTCTACTGTGGAAATTCTATGTGACTCTGTGACCAGATGGGTTAGGGTAATTGAGTTTTTATTAACAGGTTTTTAAAACAAGACACCACAATGCCAGGCACGTTATTGCCATAGCTGGAGAGAGAGGGAGAAAAACGCTAAGTACAAGAGAAGAGGAGAAAAGCCAAGGAAAAGGCCAGGGAAGGCCGGGCTGGAAAAACCCCTGGAAAAGGCCAGGGTTAGGGTTAGGGTTAGGGTTAGGGTTAGGGTTAGGGTTAGGGTTAGGGTTAGGGTTAGGGTTAGGGTTAGGGTTAGGGTTAGGGTTAGGGTTAGGGTTAGGGTTAGGGTTAGGGTTAGGGTTAGGGTTAGGGTTAGGGTTAGGGTTAGGGTTAGGGTTAGGGTTAGGGTTAGGGTTAGGGTTAGGGTTAGGGTTAGGGTTAGGGTTAGGGTTAGGGTTAGGGTTAGGGTTAGGGTTAGGGTTAGGGTTAGGGTTAGGGTTAGGGTTAGGGTTAGGGTTAGGGTTAGGGTTAGGGTTAGGGTTAGGGTTAGGGTTAGGGTTAGGGTTAGGGTTAGGGTTAGGGTTTAGGGTTAGGGTTAGGGTTAGGGTTAGGGTTAGGGTTAGGGTTAGGGTTAGGGTTAGGGTTAGGGTTTAGGGTTAGGGTTAGGGTTAGGGTTAGGGTTAGGGTTAGGGTTAGGGTTAGGGTTAGGGTTAGGGTTAGGGTTAGGGTTAG